>JH814872.1:98121-114275 GCA_000296255.1 Omphalotus olearius VT 653.13
CGTTGAGGAAGAACTGGAACACGCCCATCCCATTGGCTCGGATGGGATAATTCAGAACTTCCGCTGGATACAGATACAGTACTGGCGTCCACCCAACGCTGTAGGCGCCCTGGAATAGAAAAATTGCTGCTACCGTACCATAGACGCCTGAAGTGTTGTCTGAGTTACCGTACACTGAGGTATCATAATCGTTAACCTCGAGAAGTTCATTGACTATATGACGAGGACATACCTTTGGTGAGTGCGCCAACCATGAACAGGAAGACAGTCAAGAGTGCAGTGCTGATTGCTGCAGTAGACTTGCGACCCCATTTGTCAATACCATAGGTCCCAAACACGGAACACACCAGACAGAAGGCGTTCAAGATAATATTCTGCGAGTCCAGTCAAGTCAAGATAAAGTTGAGAGAAAACATCAAATTGTACTTGCTATTTGGAGCTGCTTTGTCGTACTCGATATTCCAGCGTTTGTCAGCATTGAGCCAAGATAATATGATGCGATGACATTGCCTGAAAATGTCGGAAACCGGTAGAAAATAATGAAATTGGATGGACAAACCAGCTATGGTACTGAACACGGCCGCTGAGACAGCAAGCATTACTCGCTTCCTGGCAGACGCAGTCCTGACAATCTCTGTCATAGACAGGGTCTGGCCAACGTTCTTCTCATATTCGAAGGTATCTTCAATCTCCTTGAGTTGTGCCAGGACCACCTTGTCTGTGGCGTCACCATTAGCGTAAGTTTGTGCTAGAACGACGAGTGCTTCCTCTCGGCGACCTTGAAATACCAGCCAGCGAGGAGACTCGGGAATAAAAGGAATTATGATGATGCAGAAGATGCTGAACACTCCTTGAATGAGCGAGGGGATACGCCAGGCCCATGTAGATGTCATAAACGACGTTCCGTACGTTATACCAGCAGCGATTAAACCACCTATACATACAACACAAGCACAGTTCTCAGAACGTGTCGCGCCTGCTTCCTCCCACACTCACCGACATAGTAAAAATCATTAAAAACACCAACACCCCAAGCACGCCAGTGTAAAGGAAGTGTCTCAGCCAGATAAGCAGGCCCCGTCAGCCCAGAAGCAGAGGTCCCGAACCCAAGAATAATCCGCGCGATGACAAACATGGCAATATTTTGTGCAGCAGTTTGAAGAACGACGGCGATGAGTGTGAGGACTGCCGCCCAGAATAGCGCTGGTCTGCGGCCTGCGCTGTCGGTCACCTTGCCCCAGGTTATACCAGCGATGCACCCGCCGATCCAGAGAGACGCGGTGTTCAGACCAGTTGTGACAGGATTGAGATTGAAGTAGTTGGTGTAAGACGGGAGGATGTTTAGACCGTTACTAGAATAATGAACCGTCACGGTCTGGCCTTCTTTCGGTCGCAGTCGAACTACACTCTCACATCATGGAACCATCATATCCAAAGGTCTACATTGAAAACCCGTCAGATAACGACACTTGAAGAAAATCATGCTGAAGCGTACAGTAGATGTAATGCATGAACAAAAGACGAGTAAGACCGAGATTAACAGAGAAGAATTTGGTACCCAGAGAGGAATCCAAACGCCGGTCAACTTGCTATACCCGTACATCTAGCCTGGCTGTCGTCGAAGAGCGGGAGATGAAGACAGACTATATATAACGTATCTTGTCGTGCACATGGCTGTTATCGGTCCTAAATGAGTTCTGTATACTATTAGGTGAAGTAAATGATAAAGACAGAATCAAAAAAGCTGATCGGCACGTGAGCAAATGTTACACAGCCACTTCAACAAGAACTCTGCCCCGAACTCTGCCTGACTTTAAGCCATCCTTACTCTCGCCGTAGGCTCTTAAAGTTCTAAGATAATCGAAGAACTACAGATTACACCTGCTTTCTGCCGCGATTATCTTTGGCTTTATGCATGTCACGTCTTCTGTCGTTCGCGCGTTCATCTTCCATATTTGCTCCCAGTGCACTGCCAACGTGCCATCTCAGGAATGTATACGAAAAAAGGCAGTTGGCGAGGCAATTGGCGCATATTTTGACATGCACTGTCGGACAACAAAGTCGTGTTCGTGCATATAACTGGAGCGGTTTACCTGTAAGTTATTGTTATGATGCTTGTCTGCTCTACCTTAAAGTCCAGCTCGCTACAGAGAGGAGGGCCTTCCAAGAAGCGACAGATATCTTCACTAGATCACAAAAAGCTTTCGGATTCCGACTTCATGGATCTCTCTGGTCTTCGTCTCGCTACTGTGTGGCTAGGGGGGTTAAAAATGACCAACGTTACTTACACTCACCAGAAGTCCTCCGCCAAAAAGTTATTTCCCCCAGAAACTCGCGGTTTTTTCTACTTTCACGTTCCTGAAAACCTTCCTCCTACCGCTGCATCAGTACGCTTTCGCGTTTGCGATTCGAGAGAGACATTTGAGAAGGGCCATGACCTTCTGAGGGCAGATTGGTCAATGTGGCAGATCACTACCTGGATGCTTATTGAAAACACGCACGAGGCTTTTCGGGGAAAGCTCGTTGAAGAGGGTCTGCTCTCGAATGAACTTCTCACAGAATGCAAGGCAATCTTACGGAGGGCCGGAAAGGCTCTGGCACCAAGAAAGCCTGTGATTTACGCTACTGGCCAGCCGTTCACTGTCAGCATAAGGCGGCACGATATATGCTTATATGTTGTTAGACGGAGCCGCATGGTGCCCCTGCAGATGTGCAACGATTTTCTTGCTCCATTCACCCAGGGGGAAAAGTCAGATGATAGTAAGTCAGTCTCCGCACCATAATTTCCTTGTATATAATTGCTCATGCTATCAAGGTTTTGTGGACGGACTGGTTGCTCGTGTATGCTTTGAGTACGACGCTGAAAAGGATCAGCTACTCTTGCGACTATTGAAGTTACCTCCACAGTTCCGAGGCAAAACGCGGGTTAAGGAGGGCCAGACATTCCCCTTTCGCTATCGATCATCACTTCAATCCCAATTCGCAAAGTCTGCTTTGAACATACTCGCAAAGTCAGAAAGAATTACGTCGGAATCCGAGTGAGCTGCCCTTGTCATGAAAGATGACAAGAATAGGCGCGAATACGCAGCCCAGGATGCCGTCGGTTGGGGGTCCGTCGTTACCTCTTTGTGTTTCTTCGTCAATCTGGGATGGCCACAGGAGAATCTTCATTGTCTGTGCACAAATCATGCGAAGCTTACGTTCTTTTCGGTGGTGGGGAAGTAAGCGATATTGTAACCAGGGCTGGAATTTGTTCAGACCGTGATTACTCCTTATGTAAAGCGTCATATAGTTGTCAACTTCTGAGCAATGGTTCTGCCTCCAATCTGGTAGTCCTCTTGTGAACTGGTGGTATCTGAAGAGCGCTGGAATATTAATCTGCTAGAAACTGCATGTCTAGACCAAATAAAAAGCAGCATTTGTGTGTATTACGTAAGACAATTGCCATTTCTATTCTGACGGTACCGTTTAGCGCTGCGAATCTGGGTGTACCAACTTCCTTCTATTTTGCTTCCTAACCACGATTGTCTTTGTCTTGTCATTATCTTTTTGGTCCTCTCGCTATCTGTACTCTACTGCTTTGCTCGCGAAAAACGACTCTTACGACCGACTCAAACCAGAAACAACTTCATAATATCTGCTCGGGCGTCAAGTTGCCTACTTATGGCTCAGCCCGTGTTCGATGATCATCCACTAGGACGATACTTGAGAGGTATGTCGCGTGTGGCATGAGCTCTGAAAACTAGATGATCTCAAATATGTCCGTTCTTGTAGAAGCTGGAGAGGCGGAGCTTATGCCAGGAGGCTCCTCGGATTTCCTACCTGAGGCTGAGGATATCTGTGACACTTCTTCTGAAGATGGTGAACAAACCGACATATGTCCAACGTTTCTGAAGGAAATCTTTGAGGTGAGTCTCGTTCTTCGTTTTAGTGGTGACCGAACGCGTATATACTTTACTTCGTAGGCCGTACACGCCACATTGTCCGCAAGCTCCTCTTCTACGTTCGTTGAACGCTTCAAGTACAGCGTGATCTCTTCCTCTTTATTATCATCCTCTTTGGCCCCGCCGCATACCCTCCGAGCACCACGACTTCCTGGTCACCATAGTCGAGGTTCTAGCTTAGACCCAGATCCAAACGAGACGCCTTTACAACCAGTCCACTCGTTAATACCCGATTACCACTACTATATATTCTCTCTAGCTCTCACACTCGTTACTATCGTTTTTGGCGCTGGATACTATTTCATGAGCCTTGTCCTCGCTGGGGGCTCGGTAACTTTCCTGTATATATCCTCCTCGGACTCAACCTCAAAGCACGACATGACACCCGTAGGTCAACTTGATGATTATTGTGGCTGTCAATGTACTCAAGATTTTCTTAGTCCTTGGATACACTCAACGATCTGATAGCTGCTGGCAATGTCTGGGACTCTGTAATCCAAGAAGCCATCACGACCCTCGAAAAAGACGAACAAAAGTATGTATTGTTGTCTTGATGAAAAATCAAATCACGTACTCAATACATTCTACCACAGCACGTATACATCGCCCACTCCCACTCCCCTCTCCTCATCTCTCCGTGTAGCTCTCCATTCTACTCTGTTAACGACCCAGACGCAATGTGACAACGTCCGCCAACTCCTATCCGCACTCGCCTCTCACACCGAACTTTCTCAACTTTCCGAAATGTACGCACCTCCCTCCCCAATGCCCTCAAAGGCCTTTTTCCCACCATCTTCATCTGCTCGCCCCTACTCCCTCCCTACGGCTTCGTCGTATACACGTACACGCATACGTACTTCCTCCGTACCGACCGCTGTAGAAAACAAACGGTCAACGTGGAACGGTTCCTATTCCTCGTTAGCGAACGCAGGCAGTCCGACGATGCAAATCACCAGACGTCGCGAGAAGCGCCGTTCGGATTTATCTGCACTTCTTTACGTTTCCGGGGCCCAAGCCTCAATGCAAAGTCACAGCGCTCCCGCAACTCCTTCCTCTTCTTCACAATTGGAAGGTGTTCTAGAAGAAGACGGTGGAGAGGAGGAACAAAGATCCCCACACTATTCTGACGGCGAAAGCAGCAAGGGCGAGTCGACTGAATATAAACCCTTTGGTCTCGCTGCACTAGACCTGCGTCGGAAGCGAAGATCGATGGGTCTCGAAGCGTTCGGGTTGTCTTCACATCCTCATTCCCCAACTACTCCTCGCGATTTCAGTGCACATCCAACAGCAGGATTTCCCTCCGCGCTTCCACGCTCTCCAAAGTCTCCTCGATTTTCTACTGTTCCCGCTGGGTCAAAATTCACTTCCATCAATGCACCTCGGCATCCGCTATCATTATCTTCTCTCAACCTGGCCCTACAGAACGCTCTCGCGTCGAAACGGTACGCTTGCTCTCACCTTCTTGCGCTGCGATTTGCGGAGGAGGGTGATGACGAAGCGTATTGGGAAGATGTTCGGAGTGTTATGGCACTGTTGACTAGTGCACTTGTGGATGCTAGTGCACGGCTAACAGAGGCGTTAGAGCAGGTGGATCAACAGAGGCTAGCGGATGAGACGCCGAGTCCCGCGGGCATAGATAGAGGCGTCAACATTGATGATTTGTTCAAGTCAGGGGAGATGCAAATACCGACTGTGGTTGGTGGGAGATCGAGGACTATGCAGCAAATGGTGTCTTTTGCCCCGATGCCGAGTCATCTGACAAGGTTTGCGGCGCATGTAGATGCTATAACGTCTGCACTCGATGATGCAAGGGAACACTTGGAGGAATGTGTGGCTGCGTTGAGGAAGAACATGGACGGTGATACGACCGAGTTTGGAGAAAGGGAAAGGAGTGGATCACCCCTTGCTGGTGACGAGATAACGCTGGGTGGTGAACACTATGAGAAAAATAGTGAACACCCTTCCGTGCAGGCGTATGAGCGGCTCCGACGCGAGCTTGGGCTTGCATTACGCGAATGTGAAAGGGGCAGGGAACGATTGCTGGATTTCATCTCGCCGCGACTAGCAACTGAATCGGATGATGAGGAGCGAGACGAAAGTCTCAGAGATCTTCCCGCTCTTGCACATGATGGTAGCGACGAGTCGTCTGACAAGCACGATACAAACTTTCCTGTCGAATATGAGGCACCTTCAGCCTCAAGTGACAATGTCACAGTGGTAAACTTAGGCTTAGACGATGTGTCGGCGCATCTTCTACTTACTTCCTCATCTCATCACCTTCCCTCGCCGGGTGTTGAACAGGTCTTTGAAGGTGATTCTGGTCATGCGGGAGCGTTCAAACGGGAACGCTCGAAACTCAGCAGGGAGGAGCGCATTGAGATGACAAGGAAGGCAAGGGAAAGCGGTCAAGGGCTAGTAATGAACATAAGTACTGCTTCTCAACTCAACCATCGACCCCGTCAGGAATCACTCGGACCTGGAGATGAAGTGGTGCAGGAACTGAAGGACGTCATCTGGAAAGTAGGTGAGCGGAGAAGGAAGATGGCTGACGGTCAGGTCCATAACGTTGTACCACAACCGGCAAACTCTTTGCTATCGGACAGTAGTCAGTGATTCTATATCCTTATCCATCTTCACCATTAGTATACCGCTCGGTAATTGTTTTCGAGGCTTTCTGGATTTCTTATGCATATACATGTCAGTATATACCATCATCTATAATGTTATCATGCACTGGTAGCTAGACGATTACACTTCAGACTGATGTTCTGGATTGAACTGTCAGGCCAGGAACATGCAGTGTACATGAATGTTCTCCATCCAAGAGATATGATTCGGGGGATACATGTAATCAGAGACTATGAGACAACAATCAGGAGAAGGGAAGCGCGGGACAGATTCAAGGAAGACAGCCGATATTGGTCACGAAAAAGAAAAACAGAAAGCGATGTGTGAAGTACTAGTAAGAATTAGAAGAAGTTGCAGGATATACAAGCCGAGAGTGGAAAAAAGGACGCAAAGACAGACAATTGAAAAAAAGAGGTGACAGAGGGTGCAAAGGAAGGGCAAAGAATGACAAGTAGATGGCAAAGCAAAGCATGTGACGCAAAAGAAGCCCAACCTAGTAGTAGCAAGTAGGAAAAATCAGGTAAAGAGAACAAGGGCACTGCTCTAGCGCTGTGAAGAACTTCGGGAATAGCTACGGGGAGAAGGTATCGCCGCAAAAACGCGGGCATTTTGAATAAATAATCCCTTGGGCAAGGAAGAACAGCAAAGAAGTAGGATAGGATGTTTGGCATCGATCCAAAAAGTTACCCTTCTCACTTCATAGAATCCAGATTAGAGTTCGGTATGTCGTCAGGGTTGAACCACTGATTAAAGTCCCTCTCGAAATCCATGCCGATACTCATACTACCGCCATCGAAGAACGACGGAGCAAAGTCCTCTAATACATTCGGCATATTGTTCATGAAATTTTCCCCGAATAGATTATCAGACGCCGAAGCAAGAGTCGGCGGCATCATGGAATTCATCGCTGGATTTGTCAATAACGAAGACGGTGATGGAGCCATGTTTGGGGGAGGATTAGGTGTAGGGTTCTGCGGAGGGGGAGGCTGATTGAGAGTCGGTACAGGTGTGGAACCTGCCGTTCCTGTCGCGGTTGGTGTATGGCCGATCTGTGGGGAACCTTCAGGCTTCAGTTCTTTGTTCCCCGCGTCCTTATTCATCCCAGGCGAGGGGGGTGGGGGTGGCATCATGCCACCAGCCGCAGGCTTCGGCGGCATCCTGTTCGCGCCGGGTGGTGCACCAAATGGTGGAGCAGACGCAGAGGCACCTTGAGGTGGTGCATTGTTCCCACCGAAGGGGGGTTCAGCACTCGGAGACCCAGCTGCAGGCATTCCAGTTTGATGCATCTGTCGAGAGTGGAAGTTGTTCATAGAATTCCTGTAGTTTTGCTGTTGCTGCGGTGTCATTGGCTATCACACGAACATAGTCAGTTGGTCTGACATGCATGAAGATGACCTAAAAAGGAAATGTACCTGCATCTGGGGTGTCATAACTCCTCCTTGACCAGGCATACCGCCTGCCATCGACGGGGACATTGCGTTATTCATCTGGTGACCTCCAGGATTGCCCATATTCATGTTCATCTGACTGCCTAACGGTTGCGGTGGCATCCCAGCCTGGTATCCACCATTCATAGGTGCACCTATAGGTCTCATCATCCCGTTGTTCATTGGTGGTTGGGGAGGCCCCGATCCAGGAGGACCAGAATGTGGTGGTTGATGAGACATCTGCGGGGGCGGGTGAGGGTATGGTGACTGTTCTACGGGAGATCGACGAGGCCTCTTTCGATCGGGAGGCGACGAGCCTGCGCCAGCCATACTTTCCGGCTACAGCAAAGAGGAAGAAACAATGGTGCAGGGGTCTTAGTGAATCTCGCAATTGTGCATCAAGGATTAGGGACAACTTTACCTCTTCTCCTGGCGAAGTACTATTTCGCTTCGTTCGTCCTGCAGGACCAGGGCCAGTGGGGTTGCGTGTGTTATGCGGCATCATGTTGGAAGGTCCGGCAGGAGCGTTAAGAGCTCCGGGACCAGGCTTTCGACTAGAGCGTCGATACGCGTTAATCATTCTTTGCTATAATTCGCACATTCACGTAAAAGACATTAAGAAACACAAGATGATATTACTTTCCACATTGATCACGGACAGGTGATAGATGACGACTCACCTTATCTTCAAATGTAAAAGCAGAAAATTCTTTCCCATCAAGTCCTGCCTCAGTCCGTATTAAGCTATGCATGTTAGACGGTATGCGCTGATATTCCGCCTCGATGCTCTGTGGGGGGATCATTCCAGGGGCTTGACGGTTGGCCATCGACGGACTCTGGTTGGACATGACTGGCATCTGTCCGGGGCTCGCAGTACGACTCGGTGGTCTGCCGAGCGAATAAGAATTCGGAGCCTGTCCTTGCGGAGGAGGTTGTGGCTGCCCAGGCATTCCTTGTAGCCCATTTGGTGGATGCATTGCTCTATGTACGTGTCCCATATGGGGCGAGGGACCTAGCTGGCCCATCGGAGGCTGCTGACCCGGCTGAAGTGACTGAGGTTGACCCGGAGCAGATCCGGTTGTCTGCGGTGAATTGGCCATTGTTGGTGATTGGAAGGGCGGAGCGCCATTCGGGACTCGATGAGGGCCACCTATTGATCCACGTTGTCCAGGAATGGGAGTCTGAAAGTTTTGAGGCTGGCCTGGCTGGTTCGGTGGAGCAGATTGAGGTCCTTGTGGGCCTGGAACCCCATTCATGTGAGGCCCTGTAGGAAACCCAGGAGCACCCGAGGGGCCAGCGTTAGGAAGCACGCCATTGGTCATGAATGGTCGTCCCTGGGGCATGCTGTTTTGTCTGCTTAGGGCGGACTGTTGCATGGGTTGAACCATTGGGCCAGTAGATGGGCCTGCCTGGCGCTGCTGTCGATTATTGGCTTGCTGTGCTTGATGCTGAAAGAGACTGTTAGAGTCAAGATGCATTAGAAGCAGATGGATAGTGTTACCACCTGTGTGTATATCAATGCATCCTCTGACCCATTTCCGCTGGCTTTCGCCGTAAATAACACCCAAAACACACTCCACCATCTGTCCGAAAGATATAGCTGTCAGAAAAATGTTGACCGACGAGCGAAGGAGGTATGGCGCACTCAAATAACAACCCTTGCCTAGCATTGATCGGAGGCTGAGATTCTGGTGGGATCTCAGCCTCAGCAAGCAACTCTTGAGCAGTCCTCCTAAAACCCCTCTTAAAACAGTAGTCGTAGATGTAGATGTTAAACCTGGCAGAAAACCTGTCAGTAAGGACGACGGAAGCGAAATAGGAGAGATGCCAACGGACATCTTGTCGCCCTCCCAAGAAAGCGTATGGGACCCAGTAGAGTCGTTCCGCATCGACGACGGCGGGCCCGAAGCAGGTTGCGGAACGTTGGCCATTGTCGAAGAAGGGAGAGAGAGCAAGAATCGGAAAATGGACTTTCGGGGATATGTGTGGGATTTTGAGGAGTAAATAGGTTCCGGAGGTATGAGGGCGAGAAAGACGGGCACTGAATAAACTGTTCGAGCAGAACGATGAGGACAGTGAGTAGAAGGGAGAAAAGATACAGAAGATAATACACGGAGAAGGATCAGTAGTAAAGGAAGAGTGGGCAAGGTCAACTGATAGCCAGGTCCGGTGCGAAGGTCAAACAAAAACAGTCGCCGACCAAATTGACACCGCCTTTTGCCGTACTTCTCCTCCACGGGAACATATTATTTCTCAGTTATACCTACATATTATACACTGTCTTTATAGTATCTCAATGTCGTCGCACTACAGCTATCTGAAAATCCCATCCGGCAATAATATACTTCATTTCAAACAGCCGTCGTATCTCTCGCCATCCACTGCCTCCTTCCTCTGCTTCTCCTAGGTCAGTAGCAACATAGATAAAGTCTGCTGGCGACAGAAGTGACCGGAGCAGTGATCCAAACAGAAACGCAATCAGTGCAACGATGATGAGCGTCGACATTGTGTAGCGCCTCGTGGGGTACTCGCTGTGTTGCGTGGACGCCACTAGCCCTCCCTCACTTCGTACTTCCACTGCTTTGCGCACACTAGATGACGTACTCGTGCCAGCTGGGCTTCCAATCATTCCTCCTGTTGTGAACCGTGTCAACGGGTTCGGGTAGGACTGCAAGAAGTTTAGCAGCCCGCCTGCCCCTGCGGACGTGCGTGGTGCATGTGGTATCTCTGGTGGCACCGGCGTCTGCTGCATCAGCATTCGTGAGTTCCAAAGCTCCTACCAGGATCAACAACCGAAGACACTTACCGTTCGAGGCAATTCCTCGTTGATCTCGGAGCTAGAGCTGTGTTCCTCCGTAATCCGCGAATCCTGTCCATCGTTCATAGATGTCTCCTCGGTGACAGCAGGATCAAGAAGATTATCTGCAACTGCCACAGGGCATTTCAGCTCATGCGGGAGCGGTTCCGTTTCATTTGTAGCCCTATGTAGAGATGAATCAAGTCTTGAAGATGGCCAATTTCATGAACGGAATAATTTACCTCGAAAGAACGCCCATCTTTGACACCCTGTCATCCGAAAGCCCCTCTCTTCCTAAGCTTGTCAGAGACTCCTTTTCGCTTACGACAATTACCTCCCATCCTTTCTTCTCCGCGTTCCAAGACCTGCCATCCATGCCAGCTTGCATGTTCCCCTCTTTGCTTCCGTCAATGACCACAGCCTTCCCTTTGCCTACACTGCTCGCCCTCACCTCCACCTTTATCACCGCACCACTTTCTTCCATTTCAAGCAACCATGCGGGCTTTGGTGGAGGGTGCTGCAGTTCTCCAGTAAGTGGATCTTTAACTGTTGATATTTGGTATTGTGCAGTCGGTAAACTGAGTCTTAGCAAGTGTCTCGTGGGACTTTCGGTGTTCATACCAGAAGAATGGAGCGGGGATGAAGGCATAGTATGCAGCGAGTACGAGAGGGGCAGTGCATACTCTTCTTCTCGAGTATCATCTGTACTTGCTCCAGATCCAAACAAGGAATCGAGCTTGATAGCCCTGCCTTTGCCTCGTGACGAAGGCGCAGCAGCAGAAGCTTTGATCTTTGATAATGTCTTTGACTTCAAAGTGACCATGTATCCTTTAGGATACAATTTTGAGTCAACGACGATCTCTCCTACCAACAGATCTGTGCTATGCTTCACCTCGCCCTTGACAGTGAATGCGGAGGATGAGCGCCCACGATAGCTGGAGGACCCTGAGTTAGCACGTTCTCTCTGTCCAGGCATGGTCAACGATGAATTAGCTATTAAGGAGGGCAAAGTCGAGGCCGGCACGCTAGATGAAGATGAGCTCGGGACAGGTTCCATACCATCCTGAGAAGGTGGATCGTTCATCTCGTTACTGCTGAGGCCCATCCTGCTCGGCCGTGGTGTAATCTGTTCTGGTCTCCTCGTTGGCGACGCCGCCTTGGTCAGTTGAGCCGAAGACGAAGAAGGGAAATTGACTAGAATCAAACTACTATAAGTCTTAGAGCTTGATTCGTATTTCGTGTCCACCAGCGTCCGCCAATCGTCCCTCCGTTTCAGTCTCCAGGCTATATGCGTATATGCCTCAGCCTCCATGTCCTCATCCCCTCTATCAGCAAGCACAAAACCAGGCGGGGGCAGCCGAGTGATCGGCAGGGACGCGATGCCTCGCACAAACGACTCCACAGCGAGAATCGTCCGGGGGATTGCCGCGTTGATCATAGAGTTCATGGCAGCTGGAATAGAACCGGCATAGTCGACAGCTACTAACCGAGTACACCTAGATGAAGGAACAGCGTAATTCTCCTTCGTGTAAGGGTCCAATGTTTCCAGAATCCATGCATCAAGGTATACGCGTCCAATAGGCAGCCCGTACTGGTTATACTTCGCAGCTGAGAATTGATTGACCGAATCAGGACTGAAGGAAGCAGAAACGCAAAAAATAGCATTTCGTGTTCCTGCGCCACTCCCATTGTCCACACCGTTCCCAGGACTTTGGGCGCCTCCAACAAGATCTGCGGTATTTCTCCTAGATATCGACGAAGTTGCTTGTGCTCGAGCCATCACAGAAGCCAAGTAGAATCCCCGGTCCCGAAACAGGAAGCCAGCGTTGGAAACGACGAAGAACGTCTTGCTATCACTCCCATACGACTCCAGTACCGTCGCCGAACCAAATCTATCGTCCCATTTGGCTCTGCAATCAGGTTCGGTGATAATTGTAGCGAGCTCTTCTGCCGATACACCTTCGATCACCTTTTCGCCCTTGTGCAATGGGATTACTGGCGAAATCTCGGATGCGAGTTTCCGCCGGATAGGCAGCCCCTTGTCGCTCACTAAGGTCCAACCCGCTTGAGCTAGATTTGAGTGATAGCTTTGAGTCCAGGAGAGCGCATCTAAGGCATACTGCATAGGGAGTTTTGAAGAGGAGGGGATTGAGGTATCTGCCGGCGTGAAGTTGGGTGACATAGCCGCGATAGTCTGCTGAGTAGTCGAGGTGGCTTGGTCAACAGCTAGGGTGAAGAAACGTGCTAAAGGACTTGAGAAACTTGGCGTTGCACTCGTCAGAGCTCCTAATTTCGGCGTAGTTTCAGAGGTTGGTGAATCCTGTTCACTGGAATCCCATTCTGCTCGGCGTCGTCGAATAACGCCAACTACTGGAGGCTGGTCCAGTGGTATCCGTGGGGGTTTTACTCGTTTACGTTTGGACAGCGACTTGATTTCGTGCTCAGGTAACTCTTCCACATCAAGATTAGCCTTCGCCCCGTTGACCATTACCAATCCTTTCTCCCTTCCAGGCCCCCGGCGGACTATTACTTGTAGACGTTCGTCGTCGACAAATACCGAGTCATGAGTGATCGTCAACCATAACCCGCCACCTTCGCTGGACAACCGGTGCCTTCTCAAGCAAGATATGGTTTGCGGAGGGGGGTCAATGACAATATCAAGAGATGGAGCCCAAGTGTCCATATCGCATCGTAGCTCACACTCGATGACTGGTAGCGTAGGCGACCCTTGATCATTTGGAGTACCTGTGCCATCAGTGGGGCTAACCATCCGCCTGCTCGCTGAAGGCTCGTATTCAAGTCTGAAGCTGAGTCGCTCGTGATCATACCGCATTTCGTTCGCTTTCGCTCCCGTAAGCCGCGTGACGACTGGGGGACCACCACACTTGATCGCGAACTCGCCAATACCTGCCAATGCGCTGATCATCTGTGTAGGGATAGCTGTCTTATTAGTCCAGCCCTTAGGATCGGATTGCTCCAGAAGAGTTAACAGCGTCGTCGTGGGTGACAACGATTCGATAGCCCATCCTTGCAGGTCAACCTGTGTTCGAATGATGTTTGGATCCACCGGTGGAATATTCGGGAACAAATGCGGATCGTCCGCAGAGAATGAGAAGACGTGTATTGCCGTAGGTGACTTATACACGGTCTTTAGAACAACTGCATCTCGACCGCTAGAATGAGATATCTTTTCAGATTACAGAGTAATTCGAACCAATCAAGTGGACTCACTTTACAGGCCAAGCAGGCTTGGTCTTCAAATGCCACAGTTCGGTCAATTCGTTCACATCTTCCAACAGAATCGCATCTTCGTGCTGTTTGTCCCAATAATTCCTGGCGCCAGGTGATACTACTGCTCCATATAAATCCCACAATCCTACCCCAACGAACGTAGCTTCAGCTCTGTAGACGACCAACGTTGGGTCTATAGAGTCCAGCTGTGTGATGGTGACCCCACGAGCTTCAGTAGCTTCTCATTCAGAAGCATATTGAGCATTGTAGGCACAAAGTCGGAAAAATATAGCACTCACTGCGTTTCCATTTAGCTTCAGGTTCTTGAAGTAGAGAAGAAAAATAAATGTAATTCCTTTTCACCCTCGACAGGACAGTTTTCTCAGCACCAGCGCTTCTCTCTGCAGGCACCCGTGCAAACGGCGGCGCGGAAGAATTAGATGCAATAGTAGTGGCAGTCGCCCCGCTTAGGGACGATGCAGTGTGAAAGCTGACATCAGTAGCACTGGAGACGTCCTGCAATATTGGCGGAACGCTAGGGTGGGAGTCCCGCTCTTCCACTTCTTCAACATGCTGAGGAACACCATTCAAGCGTAGTCCACTCGACGGCCCGGAAATTTCAATCACGACCTGAACTTTCAACAGTGAATGATTATCTATGAGAGGAGCATGCGACAGGCGAAGTAGTATCTGATCTAGGGGAAGCGTAGAGGATTGCGTCGGAGAAGTAGGATATGAACTGCTGCGTCTAGCTTGCGCTTTCCATGGGAGTTTCTCAACCTCCTCAGAAGAGGCTTTGGTAGACACTTGCACATCCCAGCCCTCTGCTGCTGGCAGGACGAATTCGACAGCGCGAGGGGGCCGCCTGTTCTCTCGGGCAGAGAAAGATTCTGCCAGGTCTTGCAAGTGCCCGGAGGAAGAACGTTCTTCATCTTCAGGAATTATAGAATATTCGATGGATAATGCCTCTCTGTCAATCTGATAGCGTATGCGCTCGATTGTGACACCGTTTCCGTGTCCTACAAGCTTTGGTACGCGGGTGGCACGTTTTAGAGTAGTCTTGAAGAGACCCAATACCATAGTTGATAATTGCTGAACGACACCCGAAGATGATCCGATGTTCCAAACAGCCCGAAGGTCGTGTTGCCAAAAACAGATAATACGTAGCCTGCCACCTAATGATGATTTCCGTTTTGGCTGTTCTCCTGAAGATTGCTGCGGTTTCAAATGCTGGATACACCAAGCAAAGACTGAAAGGAATACTCTTGGTCGACCATACTTATCTCATATAGACGAATTGAGAACGCACGTGTGACATTCGATCTCACATATGGGGGCGAAGGACGAAGATACGCAGGCTCGTCGGGTGATCGAGGTAATGAAGTAGAAATGTCAATAACAGTCGTAGCGTCATGAATTGTTCGTGAGATAGTAACTGCATCGCGAGGGCTTTGGAACATACATGTCAAAGACAGTTCGCAATCGTAAATCCTTTAAGATCACTTACTTTGCAGGCCACCCCAAAGTAAAGTCCGTCTTACATATCCGAGTGTCGTGGTCAAACATTTCTACCAGGTGAGCGTCAACGACTGCAGGATCCCACTCCTGTCGCAACTCGGGTGTGGACAGAACATTCCTCCAAGGATCTAGAGAGACTATTTCCTCGTCCGCCGGAATATCGAGAATTAATCTATAGACGTCATCTCCAGATTTGCTCGACTTGCGATGGACAACAACGTCGGAAAGTTCTGGTGCGGAGGAAACTCTTGCTTTCCCTTTCTTGCTCGCAGAGGATTCTGAAGAATTCCAGACGCGTTTCCACTCAGGGGAAGAGGAAGAAGTAAGAAGTTGTCGAAACCGAGCCTCAGCATCATTCAAGGCATTGCCCCAGGACTGGCGCAAACTGAAACTATGACATTAGCAGGCGGATGGTTGTGCCGTGAAAAGATCTTCACCTTGAGCCATCAGACATTAGTGGTCGTGAAGAAGAAGCAAACCAAGAAGGCGTGTACGTCGGCTATTGAGCTCGCTGCAATGTAATTCGGGCAGCAGTAACGGGCGCGTCCACGAGCAGGTGGCGTGACCTTCTCGTTGCCTCTTTTGGACTCTGTCGTCCACTTCCCAGCA
>JH814873.1:9828-49870 GCA_000296255.1 Omphalotus olearius VT 653.13
GGTGTGCGGGCTTTGTCGTCCAGGATTGACCCTACGTGTGACCACCGTTCTGAGCTGAGTATCTGGTCGAGGATCTATTTGAGAGGTTACCTCAAATCAGAATTCTCGACTTCAAGGTGTCAGTCTTCGAGTTGCACATACCTCTCGATGCATTATGTCGACGTTGTTGGTTCCGCTCCCACCTGCAGCAATTCGTCGTCTACATGAGCGTCCCAAGAAACCAACTCAGTACCCAGTCTACGGGACGCAAGACCAATGCAATCGTACGTGTTGAAGAGGTATCCCTCCCTCCATTGAACAGCAAAGTCAGTCCAGTCATCGACGGTGTCTACCGTGACATAGTATTAGAACGGCGAAATATGAGCATCAAAAGGGTGGATAAGAGCTCTGATTTAGGTACAGTAAATAGCCAACTCACCCGGTAAAGAATACTCTGTCCCTAGTTCCTCCAGCTCTTTAATTACTGATCCACGCCAGTTTACTGTTGTCCCGAAGACATCAAAGATCAGGGCTTCTACACCATCTAGTGCTGACTCCATGAAAATGAAAATGAGATGCTGGTATTCTCATGTGTAGAAAATCTAGAGTTATAAATGTCAGAGTGTACATGGTCAGCAGATCTGGGTTCCGGGTATAAGCAGAGTAAGCAGGTACAAATTTGCCCATGGTCGTCCGAGTCATCGACTTCAAATATGGCTGAATATTTCACGCACGCTGTCCACTGTCCCATATAGATGTTATCTTCGATGATCACACAAATGTTCAATCGACAATAAAATCTATTTCGTGATCACTTGCAAAAGTACCGAAAAACCAGAAGAATAACACGCGAAATTCCACGCGTAGATAAAAGTTTTATCACATTCTCTTCACGAACAATCCAGCCTGAATCCAACCAACCAACCTCCTCAAGATCCCGAACAACAATATCCACTTCTCCTCCTTCAGCCTTACTTTTGATATCCTCAGCCGGAAACCCATCCCACTCCTCCTCCGGACGAGGAACGAACGTATATAGTCTTCATCCCCGCCTTGGCAGCTCCTTGAGCATCGAAGAGATGTGCCGCGACCATGACAGCTTTTTGAGGTCTATCAGAGAGTGAGAGGTGTGTGAGAGCTCCTGTAGATACTGCAGGATTTCTGCGAGGGTGAACTACTTGTAAGCCAAAAGTGAGGCGGTGTGAGAGACTGGGTTTACGCACGGTTTGTATGAACATGGCACAGCAGAATACTGCATCTCAGGGAAGATCAGCGTGTTTGGCCTTTAGTTGTAGTGTGAGTTATGTTCTTGAAGGGGTCGGGTCTCTTACTAGATCAACGAGAAGACCGAGTGTTGCCGTTTGAAAGGTAAGCAACGATGGTATGTTTCTTGAGATCATGGAGGCCAGATACAGTGTCAGGCCAACCTTCCGAGTCAGAGTAATAGTTAGTTCCATGCAACGAAGTTGTTGCCTTTGGGGGGATCACACCTTGCCAGACCAAATTCAGATGTGTACGGGCGTCACCGTCCAAGACTGACCATAAGTGTTACTACCTCGTTGAGCTGAGCATGCGGTCGAGGATCTATACAATATTCAAGTAAGACTCGTGCAAGTCCGGACGATTAAAAACATACCTCTCGATGCATTACATCCACGCTGCTTGGCCCTCTCCCTCCTCCAGCAATCTGGCATCTGCGTGGTTCATTATTCAATACACAGTGTCCTTGAGCGAAACACGGTGAGACAGGCGTACGTAGCAGATTTAAAATGCTCCCTCCATTCGTTAGCAAAGTCTGTCCAGTCGTCGGCGGTATCTGATGTTGAAAGAAAAAAATCAGTCGAGTTCACTGATCAACGCAGGTGGGATGAACCTGAAGAGCGTATTTCTTCCCCAGTTCCTGTAGCTTCTCAACGACTGATCCACGCCAATTGACCGTTGTCCCAAATACGTCAAAAACCAAAACTTCTACACCATCTAATCCCAACATTGCTCAGACTGTTTTCGATTTTCTCTGTCGTCCGTGTTGAAAATGGGGGGGGGATACGCTAGAGTCTGAGAGGTGGTCAGCAAGTGTACAGTGAAAAAATAAGCATGAACTAAATTTCACGTACATAGGATATGCCAAAATCTTTTTCTTCCTCACCGATTCCATACGCCAGGTATTGCGATGAATGGAAAACACAGAGCATTCTTCAGAACGTTTGCTTGACGACGAACTTCATGTTTCTTCATGACGGTAAGAAGAAAAGTGTAAGTCACGACTCAATGCTCAGTTGATGCCTTCTAAAGCTGAAGTGAAACTGGTCTTTTTATCACAGCTTTCAGCTCCTTTCACATCAAATTCAATAGGTTGACTTCAAAAGGCTCAGACCAGGCTCAGACTGACGACAAATCACCGACACTCACCCGCATCGCTTAGAGCGTTCCTCTCGGTGCGAATGGCGACTCGGACTGGACTGTTCATGCACCGATAAAGGCTCGTTGTGTACGATTTGAAACATACGGCTTCTTAGAGTTACCGGAGCGACCCCTGCGAATATGCGGTACCAAGTTAGCCCAGGTTAGCCCCTGCTGTAGGACCTAGATCGACCGTATCCGACCCCCTGCAGCCACCTGGGCATGCTCAGGATTTGCTCAGGATTAAATTTTCTTCGAACCGGGGAAGCTTCTTGATGGGCTGTTAACGTTATCGCTATACACACACACGAGTATACACTGTGGTTATAATTCAGGTAGGTAGGTATTGTCTTCTCTGCTCCCTCCCTCTCGTTCGCGTTTATTCGTCAGTTTAGTGTCCTGATTCCTCCCTTTCAACATTTATTATCAGAGAATCCCCTTACTTTCCAATCCTCGCCTACTCAGATTAGAGGTCACCAGGTGCTGTATGGCCGAAAAAAAATTCGTTACCCCACAACCCGATTTTTTGTCGTACTCTAACACTCTAACATGTTCACTTCATAGTGCCGTCCGGGTGCCGAGTTTCGGTGTATCTCTGAACCCACTTCAAACATCATAACGTTCAAATATGTATGATACAGGCTGATACAGGTCTGCGGTATCAGGTCAATATCTCGATTGCCAAGGCCCACAATCACAATCCGCTTCAACTTTGAACGCACGACCCGTTCGCGTCGTATACGGACAAAGCCAGGTAGCCTCTAGCGCACCCTGAGGGCGGGTAGGTATATAGTAGGCGCTTGAAATGTGACTTGACCTACTAGTCCTGGTCTCTATATTTAAATGAATTTTTTTTAAAGATACATTTAGGTGATTTCATCCTCTCATCCGGCGCCACGAGCCTCTCAGTCTCATCATGCCTTCAGAGCCTTTGGAAGCAGAATTTGTCAACCCACCAGCCCTCAGCAAAGAGCAGGAGGATGAATTTCGGGAACTTGAACAGGAGGGACCGTTGTCTCGTACTGTTACGACTACTACCATTGGGCCTGCACGTAGTATTAAGGATCTTGAAGAGCAGCACATACGAGAAGGTTTTAAGATCGTTGCATTCGAGAAGGGTGCTGGGGAAGACCCGCGAGAGTGGGATAAATTCAGGAAGTGGTGAGTGTTCGAACTCCTTTTTTTTCTTTTCAGTCGAATGTCTTCTGTATTTGCTCACTAATTATTCCGCAGGTATGTCACGCTCACGACTGCTTTTCTCTGCTTGGCTGTCGCACTAGGAAGCTCGATCATTACTGGAGAGTAAATAACTTTTTCTCAAGTGCTGTTTTTTCATGCCTGACGTTGGATTCAGCATGGAGGGACCGGTCGCTGATCTGAATACAACACAAGAGATCGTGAATCTCACCGTGACCTGTTTTGTCATAGGCTTTGGTATCGGGTAAGTAGAACCTCTCTTGCTTCCATCAACACCGTGAAGGTTGTGTATCTGATTCATATTTAGACCCTTGGTCTTCGCTCCATTGTCAGAGGTGGTCGGCAGAACACCAATCTACCGCATCAGTCTATTTTTCTACTTTATCTTCACCCTACCCGCTGGTCTCGCGAAGAACTCTGCTACTCTTGTTGTCTCACGTCAGCTCGCCGGCCTCGCTGCTTCAGCTCCGATGTGTAATGTCGGTGGAAGGTACAATACGGTTTTCTTCAATGCCAAGTCGACCATGTGGATGATCCTGATGCGGGCTTTTACAGCATAGCAGATATTTGGGCAGTGGAAGATCGTGGAATGCCTATGGCGGTTTTTTCTGTCACCATCTTGTAAATGTCGTCGCTGTCTTGGTATTTGTTTTCATTGATTCACCTTGTCATAGCATGGGTCCATGCGTCGGACCACTCGTTGGAGGATGGATCGGTCTGCGTGCAGGATGGCGCTGGATCTGTACGTTTCTCCAACCCTTGACATGATGTTAAATACCTCACTCACTCACACCGTACTTTTATAGACTGGGTCCTATTCATCTTCGTCGGCGCCACCTTTGTGTTAACCCTCTTCATTCCCGAAACCCTCGCTCCAGTAATTCTGAAGAAGAAAGCTCAAAAACTTCGCAAGGACACTGGAGACGATAGTTATCGAACCTTGGAAGAACTAGAGAAAAAGCCTTTTAGAGAGATTTTACAAACCGCATTGCTTCGGCCCATTATTATGCTGTTGACGGAGCCAATAGTGACGTTGTTCTCTTTCTGTATGTTGTTTTTCTGCTTGTGCAATTGGTCCTCGAGTGACGCTGTGATTTTCAAGATTTGTCATTCATATACAGTTTGCTATGTAAGTGAACACCCCTACTTAACTACTTATTTCTCTTATAATTATCAGATTTGCTCTTCTTCGCATTCCCAATTGCATTCAGCGAGATCCGAGGATTCAATGCAGGGTTGACAGGCGTTACATTCGTTAGCATCATCGTATGTATTGCAAGTTCGTTCGCCTCTCAAGACCTCAAAATTAACATTTTACATTCTTCAAGGTCGGTATCTCGCTTGCTATGGCGGTCTTACCTCTACAAGAGAAAGCGTACAGATCGGCCACCAAGTATGGTACCTTTCCGGAGGCACGTCTATACGGAATGATGGTTGGTGCGATGTAGGTCGTTCTTCTCTGGTCCAAGTTTTCATTGCTGCTGATTCATTCTTCTATCCAAGCTTTTTCCCGATATCACTGTTCATTTTTGCTTTCACTGGTGCATATGCCCATGTGAACTTCATGGGTGCGTCTCTCTGTTGATTTCCTTGGGACCTCATTCCCTAATTGTTCTCATCCTCTTTTCACTGTCAGGCCCATGCATCGCCGGAACCGTATTCGGATTCGCTATGATCCTCGTTTACGTCTCTGCAAACTCATATATCGTCGATAGTTATAGCTCATTCGCAGCTTCTGCCATCGCTGCAAAAACCCTTCTACGTTCGGAAATCGGCGCTATGGTCCCGCTGTACGTGACGCAGATGTTCCATCATATGGGATTCCAGTGGGCAGGACTCTTGCTGGCTTTGGTAGCAGTGGCCATTGCACCGATCCCGTTTGTGTTTTTCAAATATGGGGAGACCGTTAGGAGTAGGTCAGCCAAGGCTACGCAAGCGAAGAGAAGGAGAGAACCTGTGCCAATGGTGAGTGATGATTAGTAAGTTCGAGAAGTAAATGAGTGCTGAAGTTCTAGTGGAAATGTTAGGTTGATAAGAGCGAAGGCTCGTTTTGAACGAACATGTCATTTAGAACCTTAGACTGTCGTCAGTAGAGGATTAAGTATCGTATCTTAACTTGGTAAGTATATGGATGTGAATCTAGTACTAATCTTACACACGAGAAGTCTTGGCATGGGATCTGCCAGTCAGTGTAGTCAGTTTCTCAGGCCATTGAAGAATTTTTCGATAAAATACAAGAATGAGCATCGCATGTACATTCAAGAAAAATGTACATTGCGGAGATAACTATTATTTTAGGTTCAGTAAGAAGTTGCTTTTGTGCATTTATAGTGTATATCAACAGCACGGATTTTCCCTCGTCATTCACCTTCATCTGAAGAAAAGAATGGGACGCTGTACAATCGGGACACTTGAGAACAAAAAGGGGAAGCAAACCGGGGGGGAGAAGCTGACTGACGAAAATTAGGAACGCGGCCTGCGGAAACGGTACCAATGAAAACCGCAAGTAAAGCGAGCAGAGAAATAGTGTTCAAGTGCAGCTGTGAATTCCGAAGTCAACACCTTTCAAGAATATCAGAGACTGACGATTCCTGCGTCAGTGGAATGAAGGGGGAGTATGAATATGTTGCCGGATTCCTCTTGAAGGAATTTATTCGCTAGTCGTTCGACACGGGTTCGACCTGTCTACATAGCAAGTACCTACAGGCTACCTGTCCAGCAACACGAACAAGATAAGATTGGCTCACTCAGATAAGATAAGCTTGGCTGACCGTTGGCCGGCCCGGTATCAGCCGACCAACCGGCAGATTTATTTTTACTTTCAGTCGTTTTCATCTCAACAAAACCTTCAACCAAATGGCGCTCGCTCCTCCGCAACAGCTGCCTCAGGAAATTGTTGACCATATTATTGACTTCATCGGAAAAGATCCTCGTGCGAGTCGTCGGGACCTTCATACCTGCAGTCGTATCAGTAGGACATGGCAGTATCGAAGTCAACATTATCTCTTCCGGATTTAAGATCATTCTTTGGGTACCCCTGGCAGTGAGAAGGACATTGAACGGTGTTCTGACTCTGAGCCAGATGACGGTTTTCTGACACCCGGTGTGCAGAAGATCCATAACATTCAGTCGTCGCCTCATCTACGCTCCTTGGTGCAATCCGTCTACCTCTACGCTCGAAACAATCATAGAGACTCGTCAACGATTCTTCATTCCCTTTCATTTCCCAATATCTCCCAGCTCTATCTTGAGAAATTCAACTTCTTATTTCCGTCGATTCCTAGTCCTCGATTGACTCTATCATCGCTCCCCCCTACATCCACTAAACTGACGAAACTGGCGATTGAAAACACCATTTTCATGGATATTCGGCAATTGCTTGACATTCTCGTTAGCCCTTGCTTATCTCACGTGCGGTGCTTGAGACTCAATATCCTCTGGTTTGAATCCAAACAGCGGATATATCGAGGGTCAAATCTAGAAGGACTGCCTGTCATAAAGTGGTTTCTTCACGAATGGCTTGACAGCCGGAAGGGCTTTGCTGCTGGGCTCGAACTCACGAACTTTCTCAAAATCGAGCAACTCGAGGTCGGACAATTAGGGTGGGATGAGTTCACGGCGGAATTCATCCATGATCCTCTCTCTCTCCATTTGACTTTTCGCGACTCAAGAGAATCGTCTTCATGGATCAATGGCATCACGCTACTATCCAGACCTTCCTTGACGGTCGCGGTCGATGCCCGACTCTTTCGGTGCTCGAGTTTGAAGGCGAAGTAGATCGCAAAAAAATCCTTTCACGATATATTCAATATTCACTGATTGGTTTTTTCATAGCTTCGCTGTCAATGAGTCTAGCCTCCACGAGCTTGATACCCTCTTGCACGATGAAGAATTTAACTCATTTTACTATGCTGTATACTGTCCACTCGGAATCTCCTATCCTCCAGGACGAAATCCTGTTGTCATTCACCACAGAACCCAAAAGTTTACAATGCGTGCGCATCAATTTACAAATTGACAATGAAACGCGCGAACACTGGTGTCACGAAGACCCAGTTCTAGTACAGTTGAGGAGATTGGATAACATTCTTGTCAAACTGTCTAACGCATCAGAGATGAAAACCATCTGGGTTTGTGCCACGAAATTTGCTGTCCAAATATATCTTCCCGGCGTGCTTGGCCTGAGGCGTGATATTACGGGACGAGGTGATATGATGAAATTTGGGCTCTGGGATTCCTGACATGGATTGGGTACCGTTTCGGAATAAATACGAGCTTTGTGATACTCGTGATGATGAAGACAAAACAATGCGTGCAATGGGACTTGCGTTCGATGGATTCGATGTTACACCTGCACCTGAAGGCAATTGTGTCATTGCATGAGGCAATTCTCATTTTTATCTTCGATGCTCAGTATTGATACTGACTCGAGATTCTATTCTCTACCGACAGGAGCTCAAGAAAGATTGAATTGTCTTTACATAATTACTCTTCTCTGAGTACGAACTGCGCCGCACAATAATAGTGTATAGAGTATCAAAAAAGTCCGGGACAGCTAAAAAGCAGAAACGATGGCAAGCAATCAAATCCTACTAGATACGAAGCAGCCCACAAATGTCCCTAAAGATTGTAAGAGAGCACTGCATGTATAGTGTAGTAAGTAAGTAAAAAGTCAATCTTTTCATACCGCAGCTTTAATAATATCGGCAGCTTTCTCAGCAACACCGTACAACGTCGCCGATAAGTGAGCACTGATCTGCATAGGCAACACAGATGCATCTACAACGCGAACGTTTGAAGTGTCGTAGACCTTGAGTTGAGCATCCACTACACCTGGAAATGAGGAAGTATCCGGGATGAGTGATTTAATGATACGCTACGTTGAGCAGTAGAAACACCGACACCTACCGCCTAGGCTACGCTTCATCATCGCAGCAGTCCCGATAGGGTGATCAACAGCTGAAAACCCGTGAGTGTCATCCAGAATCCAACTTTTCCATTCTTCGTCTGTATTATCGGGTACTAAGCTCCCAGGTTGAGTTTCTCCCGTAGAAAGTTGACTGAAAAAGAATTTGAATTGATTAATGTGGAACAGACTAGTGGTAAAAAAAACGTACCTCAAAGGAGGACTGTTGATGATCTGCCTAGCAAGTTGTGCACTTGCGACTTGGACGTCGAGATCCCAATCTACGGAGAAGTAATTGACGTTGATGCTGGGCTTGGTGAACGGATCAGTGGTCTAGAACCGGAATCAGCACAGGTCGACAAGGAAGTTCTGTCTACGACTTACGGTAATGGAAACATTTCCTCTGCTAAAAGGCAGAAGCTGCCACAAGTCAATACCAATATCACTAAGGATGAATGCATGTCAGGTAGAACGCATATCGAAACGAGACAAAGCTCACTTGGGGTATCCAGTATCATAGAACAACTCGACAATTGGAGCTGGATCAGTGAAAACTGAATCAAACGTGCATACCAAAAGTCAACATCCTCACTTACCGTTATCATTAATGATCAGCCCAGACTGCACTTGAAATATCTCTTCGAGCGCGTCCGCACTATACGCCGAATCCGCTTGACTGGATGCCCAATCGTTAAGACTGGACTGGAGCTTACTTACAGCGGCGGACGCGTTCGGACCGAACACCTGATAGATATTGGGATACGCTATAGCATCTGACGGACCACGACAGCTACCATCCTGATCTGCACTGCACCAGTCAAAGTTTCCGCCCGCTCCAAGCGAGTTCATAGTCTAGGAAATCCTCATAAATACATGTAACCGTTTAGGAACCACGGTGTGTTTACCTGCTCCTGAAGGTTTCTTCCCACAGTTTTCAGATCGATGAGAGGGGTGATACCCAAAGAAGAAAGAAGTGACGAGTCGCCGATACCGGAAAGCTGCAGGAGGGCGGGAGACTGTGAAAGCCTACTCAGTACAAACTACGAAGCGCGGATAAAGATATGTATCACTTGAATAGCACCCGCTGCAATGATAACTTCCTTGCTCGCTGTCGCCTGATACCTGGTCGTTCCACCACTAGCAGGGGCAAATTCGATACCAGAAGCCGTTAAAGGAATGCTTCCTGGGTTTGACCATGTAATTTCCGTAACCTATAGAATGAATGGTTCGTTTAATGTGATCACGCCAACGAGAAGTTTTCAAAGACACACCATGTGCTCTGTTAACGTGAGCCAGTTGGTCCTCTGGCTCTCTACGGGCGTGAGATAGGCCTCACAAGAGGAAGACCGATAGTCGTCATCGTGCCAGTTGATCGTCTAATACGCACAAAAGCAGCAGGGTGAATTATTGTTCTTTGAGATAATGTGATATCGAAGAAACGTACCAAAGGTGTAATTGACACGCAGTTCGACGAACCTCCGTTAATGTCGGCGCAATGCTCGAGACCAGTCAAGTTTCCAATTGTATAAATGAAATCAAGCTGTTGGGGACCACCGTACATTGCATCGGGATACGTAACCTGAAGCGGACCGGCAGTACCATGATACGAAGCAACAGATTGAGCACCCTTTGCAGCCTGTTGGCTGTTAGGAGCCGAGAAGGCTTCAGACTGGAAAAAGCATGGACGATCAAACATGTGAAATGAACCAAATCAAAGCGCATCACCTTCATCATATATTGAGAAATTCCATCCCAGTTCCATCCTGCGTTAGCATCTGAAGTTTCAAGCAAGGTTGACCAAGCATCATATTGAGCACTGAGACCGCGCGTGTAATGCCCTCCATTAATCGATGTGCTCCCACCAAGTGTTTTACCGCTACCGATGGAAATAAGAAATGGAAGAATGTCAACATGCAGAGATCCCCAAATCAGTGAAGATTGTGGCCTACTAACCCGCGCATAACTCTCCCTTTGTCTGTTGGCCATGCCCAGTCCAGCTCCGTACCAAAGGCTTGACCATAGTTGTAGATATCATACACTCTCGAGTCATCACGGTTGTCAGCACCGGCCTCCACGAGCAAAACCGTCACGCTGGAATCCTCAGCGAGTCTTGCAGCGACAGTCGTTCCAGCCAAACCACCTCCCACAACGATGTAATCGAAAGTTTGTCCGTCAGCTAAAGAGGCGTCATTTTGTACACCCGATGCGCGCGTTTGAAGTCGTACAGCGAAAGTGCAGGGAAGAGACACTGCGAAGACGACGCAAACCAGAGGCCGACAGAGAAACATGAGAGATTCGATGAAGAAGGAGAACAAAGACCAGGGTACAGTGGGTATGAGGGGACTTTATAAAGTTTAAATCTTGTGTCCAATCCCTCCGAAAGTCTCCATCATTACACATACCTGCATGATCATACGTCTCCAGTTCGTCATGAGTCATAAGCAGATCTGTACTCAACAGGCTGGCCGCTACAAACTGCATTGATAGAACCGAAGACATAGGACGGTGTAAGAATAGAAGAGCTTTACGTCAATGTGCGAGCACGAGCAACCAGCTGGACAAATCTAGACAAATGCCCGAAATATTGCATCTGCTCTGGACTCTAAATAAGCTCGAGGGATTTGAAAAGTTCGACAAGTCGAAAAACGGGAGCAATCAGCGTTGCGAAGAGACGGCAATCTTGGACGCTTACCTCAGCAGTGAGAGTCCCAGCGCGGCGCCAATCCGCTAGTTTTCGCAAAGTTTTAGGGCCTATATTACCGTTTTCTTTTTTTGATTTGTATGAGTATCATGAGTACTTCATGCATGAGTGTTATCATCGAACTTTTGAAGAAAATGCAGAAACAACACTGAAGATATGAATGAAGCAATATCAGGATAAATAAATGCCGAGAAATTTCTGCCGAGAACATTGTCAGCGTTTTCGTCCCAAAAAGCGATACTTTTTGAGGGACTTTCTGACCAAGTTTCATGTCTAGAAAGGTGCGCACCTACCCCGTGACAGGTTTTTAATATACCATCGGGGCCTGCCGCCGGCATATACCGGTGCACTCCTCTCCAAGCTGCAAGACGCGTTAGTATCTTTTCTCGCAATTGCTACGCTGTTCAGCCTTGCTTGCCAGAAAAATACTTCTCTACAGTTTATCCCGCTCAAGAAATGGTACGCAAGTCTGTTTGTGTATGTTCCAGGATGAGCTTCTCCACAGTACGACGGTCGCAGGTGCAACAGTGCATGAATCCGAAAGACCGGCAGATCGTGTGCTCATCATACTTGAATTCAAGTTGATGCACTATTTTTGCACTTGGCTGAAGATAAATGCAGCCATTAGACTCCGTTTCAGGCCTTCTCCTTCACCGATTCCAATTTCGGGTGTCTGAAGGTATCAACGGTTGCGTGTGTACTTTGTAGAAACTCATGAATCATGCATTAGTTTGTGAGCCCTTATTATATCAAACAGCGCCTTTCAGGGTTTTCGGGTCCGCTAACACCAGTATCTTCGCAACGAGAAGCTTGGACTCCAGTCCTGTGTCACGGTGACTCAGTAACTTAGCCAGTCAACCTGTTGCTCTAATCTGCTACTTAGGCATCACTTGTGACGATCATATTCATTGATATGCGACCCTACTGACAGTAACCTGGCAGACCCTGGTCCCCTTGCAGATCCTTACAATCCTTACAATCTCGATTCTCTATGCATTGAAATATTCCTGATCAGGGGTCGTCCTAAATTCATGGATCAGGACGATATGATGACTGTTGATCTTTCTCGGACATAGGATTAACGGGGTTATTATGGGCCTCCTTGAACTTTGCAGGTATGTATGTATGTACATACTTACACACCAGATTAGGATTAAACGTATTAGACATTCAAGTAAGATAGTATGCTGATTTTTGCAGCTCATACCATTTTCATGTTCGGGGGAAAAGGAGGGTGTGATAGACGGGCCTGTACGACGTAGAGTGAGCTTGTCGGAAGTAACCGAAAGCTGTGTTTTTTCTGACATTCCAATTCCGCTTACAACTTGGTGGTACTAGCCGCACACTGCACAGTGACCAGTGCAACAATTGTTCAAGCACCGGTTGTAACTCGGCCAGACTACTTGCCAGACTACACCCTACTACACCCTACAAACATCTCACCAATGCGCTATTGAAACCATCCGATAGCTAACTTGGAATTTGGAGAACACAACAATGTCTTGTCAGGCAAACCAAGAAATTTGAAACGACCACGCAAATAAATACCGACTAAAAACGCCACTGCGCCAGAGAAGTTCATCAGAGTTCATCTCATGGAAAATGTGCTTTGAAATTTATATTTCGAGTCAGCGACTTCGCCAACTTACAGAAGCCTGACTCAGTAGCCCGCTAGTAGTGAATTGGAGCGGCGTCACGGTGATGGAGATTAGTCCGCGCCCCCGGGAGAGGAGTTGTAAGTAAGTATATGGAAGAAGAGTTATCTACCACCCCAATTGTTCCGCAGTTCACCAGCAGCGGTGACTTAAGTAAATACAATAAGTACTATGTAGTACCATAGCATGTATGTAAGGTAAGTGTTGAGGTACGAGAAGCTGCTCCTCGACGCTAGAAGTTCATTATTACCAGACATCCACAATTCAAATGAGGGAGTGGCGAGTCGCTGTAGTGCGTTGAGCAAACGAAGAAGCGGCGAATGAACTTGAATTTTCGGGACCCCGGCGAAGTCGTCTGGGTTGGTCTGTTGGGGAATTCCTCATGCCAGTCCAATGGAGTACATATTCGCATTGTGAATCTCATTGATGCGAGGTGACGATTGAGGAAGGACAACTCGAAGAAGACCAGAAGGTTCCCGGACTCGTTGCATCTTTATTTCCCTAACGAGAAAATTCTTCTATGTGGACGGTCAACCCGGCTGCGATATGACAGCCAAGTTGAAATAGTCGATCCTAGCACAGCCGTTAAAGATGAAACTTGAAAAACTAAGGAACAATCCTGGAAACATGCCAAGGGGATGAACATAGATACACAGATTTCTCGGACTCAAACAATGACTGATGAAGCAGAGCGCGGTATCTCCCAGAACCAAAAAAAAAAAAAAAAAAAAAAAAAAAGGAGGATGGGTACAATCACGGTGATTCCTCTGCCGTGGTGTTAATCGACGCGAAATTAGTTGCAATATTATATATGAACCACCTAGAACCGAGACGTTAGTATTTATTTACAATTGTCCGGATAATTTGAATACAAAAACGAAATGAACTAAGCCGGTAGAGATCAATGACCAAAAAATGAGCTCGAGAGGCCCCCCCCCCCCTCGAACACTCGTTGAGTATCGTGACACAGCCAGGAATATGACCAATCACGCATGAACAAATGGCCAAACCAAATGACCGTTACATCCCCTCATCGGCTGGATATTGTAGCTCATTTTCGTGCAACTGATTTTGTGAGGTTTGAAAGCGGTAAATGCTACGGTGTGGAAGGTACTGAGGGTGTTGCACGCCGTGTGCATCGTGGACCACGGAGAATGGAGCACACGACATCTGGGAATGAGGATGGGTCGTACCCATGTCGATGCTAAACTCGAGGCGCGATTCTGGCATGTCGAGCTGATATCCTTCCACTGCAGTGATACCTGAAGCCACACTGTCAGTGTGACTGACGGAAACCGCTGACGAGACTGAGGAGACGGATACACAACCGCTGCTCGCACTGATAGAAGGTGATACATCCCGCTGTCTGAAACTAGATGACCCTCCGCAATGAGATCTGAGAGCGGAGGCGTCAATATCAAATTGCCTGGCGTTAATACAAAGGTAGATACTGACATTATGGGTGAAGAGTCCTGCTCTCCATTGTTGCCAGAACGTGTAGAATGAATACGACCCTGGTTCAAGAGATGAGCCGCCTGAGACGTCTGACTCTGCTCCGAAACCTGAGACAACGATTGTGTTGTGGAGCCTTGGGTTGGGACAGAGCTATTTAGCGAGCCTTGAGGATAGTCAGGATGGCTCTGCATCCCAGCTTCGGAGTAGCCTTGAGGAGAAGGCTCCAGACGAAAATGATTCGACATAGTTCGAAGCTGGACATCTGGTGATGAAGGTCAGTAAGACCTATTTTCGCACACTGAGAAAGAGTCTCGCCTACTTTTGGTAGATGCCGCGGTCTCATTTCCAGAACGCGGTTGATCGTTCGAAGGAGGGGGCGAATCAACCGCAGATAATGCCCTTGGAGGTACTTCTGGGGTAGACGGTGCAGATGGGGGATGTTTGACTTTGGGTTTGTTCGGCCCACGCACGCGACCTTCTTTTGCGTATTGGCAAACAAGACCTCGTGTTAAGCATCGCTTGCACGACGGGTGCTCGCCACTACACTGTGAATTGAAAAATGAGTTATATGAAGCACACTCAAACAATAATAACAGTTTTCAAAAAGAACGCACTTTTGCCTTCCTTGTCCGACATTTTTCGCAAGCCTGTGCGGTTCGTAGGCGCGGGTGTTCAGGTGTGCGATAGAACACCCCCGTTGCAGGGTCCAGAGAGCCAGCTAGAGATGAACGCTGGTTTCCCAATGCAACCCCACTTGCCGAGCTCGTTGGTTGTAACTGATTCACCTGCTGGTAATCATGTGGAGGTGGCTCGAGACGGTGATTGTATGACGAAGGAGCTGAATACGAAGCATCATAATTCGGAACGTTGGTCGCAAAGTCGTAGGAAGTGTTCCCCTGATAATGAGACCATTCGTGATCCCTGTGGGATTGCTGCTGAAAGTGAGGCATTGACGAAGTTGACGGGGGCGAAAGAAGTTCAGGACGAGGATCAGTGGTGGTGTGATGATTATTCACGTTCACGGTGAACACGGATGGCTGATGATCGGGAAAGGACAAGCCGTGCTGCTGATATCTCTGGACCGTGAAAGGCGAAGACGTACGGAACTGGGGAGGATTGTGAACGTATTGAAGGCCATTCATGGTAGCATAACGATCCAGAGAAGCAGTGGAATGGTTGTGATGCTTGAACTGCACGGTGGCGTAGTCGGTATGAATATTTTTCCGTGAGTGTGCGGAGGACATGCTGCAGCAAAGAGATGAGGAGGGGAGAAAGATATGACCAAGAGTGTAAAAGGACCACGATATGAATGGATCTGGTCTCAGAGTATGCCGATCGGCATAAACGGAGGGGAAAAAGAAAGGAGGTCAAAGTTGTTTACCTCTGTGAGACGATCTGGCATCTAGTGTATGTAAATCACGCGTCCGTATATTTGAATACCCTTCATATACATTCCGGCCCAAATACAAGACAGACGGTCAACTCTGGTCAACTGCAGAGATGTCCGCTAAGAAAACAGTAGAGAAGAAACGAATTTCAGAGGTCGGGGGCGGTACATACCTGATCGGGGGAAGAACGTCAGCTTCAGATCCCCGGGTCAATCCCTACAGACGAAGACAAATTGGTCTCTGGTACCAAGGTCTACTGGTCCACGGGTAAAGTACCCAAAAAAACTCATTGTTTTATTAGAAATTTAGAAGGACGCATAAGAATCTGGCTCCCCTGTCGCATGAGTACACCGTCCAATGACAGTGTGTTGTGGCTTGAGCAGCGCTCGTGAGTGCAATAATCTTAATCGACCGCGAACAGTGGCCAAGGGCTTCCATTTAGCCTTCACAAAGACAGGCACCGAATTTTCCGGTCGCCGTAACGGCAATCGACTTTTGGCTGAGTACACATGAACCTTTCTGTCTCAGAATGACACTGACCAGCCACCAGTCACCACTCCTATGGTCCAGCGTGAATAAGGGTTCGTTCAGCCAACAGGACTTCGACGAACTCACCTACGTATACAGGTATGCAGCGTCGAGGACATATCGTGCCAACGTGGGAAGTTCTAGACCGCGACCCGGGTCCGTTAAGGTAAAACTCAATCGCCTGTATCGTACCTGTCTGAAATTCCGAATTTTGCACAAAAAAACATGTGTAGGCAACTTATGATCAATATAGTGCTATGCTGTTCTGATGGAGTTTCATCAGTATAGAGGTTACAAAGCTATTTGGAAGAAAAAGGACCTATGTACTTGCCTTCTTCGTAGTCTCTGCACTCGATGTTCGCCTGTCGCTTGTCAGTGGATGAAGAAAAAGAAAGTTCCGGCACACCGGACCGAGACGCCGTACAAGTAGGTTTGATCGGATCGGCTTACATGGAGGCTCGGCGACGGTATATGATATACGCGTAATTCATTTCACGGTGGAGTTGTGCTCTCAAGCTCAAAGTGTAAGTACATATGTGTGTAAGTACTTCATCGTTTGTACGCCGAGGGCCCGAATTTCTGAAGCACGAGGATTTAAGCTTATAATAATGCTCCCTCAATGAGTGACTCGCGGGAGCTCCTGAACTTCAATGAAGCTTTGAAGACTGCATTGAATTATAGTGAGACTCACATTCAACAGATTGCGCCTATCAACCATGCGGATTTCTTGGATCTCCCTGGATTCTGAACATCTGTTTTGGCTGCGCAGAAAATAGACTACTATCTAACTCTTCGAAGGAATCTTGTAAGTAAGAAGATTGCTATCCTTTACGAGACATGCACGTGTTCAAATAGATCGTAAGTAGGACAAACAGAGTGCTATCTTCAGGCTCAAGAAGTCATTGAAACTTCTCGTCCAATTGACCTCTGGCCCGACAGAATGGTAACTCGAATTCGTTGTACTCCGTCAGATCTGGTGCACGAAGTCCGAAGTCGACTAAATCTCCAGTATTGAATATAGATATGCTGATATCCGCAGTTTCTTTACTAGTACAACGCCATTGGAATGCCGTTCGCGGTAGGTCCCATAATGTAAGCGTCAAAGCTGGTTATGACTTGTCAAACTGGAGAGGTCCACAGACACCGTTCAGACGCATGGACCAAAGACCTGCCCGGACTCAATGGAATAAGGAGTTTGCTATATTACGTACTTACCTGCGCCACGCGTGTGGGGAAAGCGGGATTGAGATCTTACGTGGGACCCTTATCGATTGTCCGATTGTCCGAGTCCAGCCACTGCCAGTCCACTGCCATCCCTTGTAAGTACAGGTACAGACAGGTACTCACTCGCATATCCATCTGTGTAAGCAATTTGTTGACTAACATCATGACAACGTTGAACAAGTGCTGCTGAAGTCTCTGACAAGTCAACCGACAGGCGAGAGCAAATGCCCCTGTGTCAGGAATCGTGCCTGCTCTTTCTCAAACACCATGAAAAACCCATGATGAGATACGCGCGTCAATAGACAAGACCATGCACAGCTGCCACAAGTGGTACATACATTAGGACGTGGACTCATGCCGATTAATATGCTCCTACTTTTACTCGTACGAAGCGCTAGGACCCCAGAACTTGAAGCAGATTAGCGAATTAGCTACCGATGGAGCCAAGATTTTGGGAAGACGAGTTACAAACACAATGATAGAGACCCCTGGTCATAGCGTGCGTAATCTGTTTGAAAGTCTATTTCAAAGGGGGAGGCAAACTCCGGTCAACTCACAAAAATCGCTCAGTGAGCAAGCCCGCGAGGCCCAGCATCGATCTCTGGTGACCATTATGAGTCAATGAATACTTTTTTCAGTTGGAGACAACCTGAAGATGACAACCTGAAGACAACAGGTCAGAGAAAATCTGGGGATCTTTTGAAATCCTACCAATGGTGCGGCGACACGCATGAGAGGCTCTTGCTGGCGCTGGCGCTGGCGGTCACTGCTCTACGATGTAAGATGACACACGTCGAACACCGTCTCTATGCGAGTACATAACTCTGGATTCAGGGATGTACAGCGCTGATTTATAGTCCCTATTGAAATTATAAATTCGCGTACTTTTGCGAGTGCAGTGAGGCGCACTGCACCCTACTGCACCCTAGTGACCCTATAGAAAGAACACCCTAGAACACCCCACCCCAATGAACTGTAAACCCCGAGGTTGTACCCGAGATGCGCGTGCGTGATTAGCTTCGTTAGCCTATAAGCTTCATCATGAATCATGATGTCGTACATGCACCTACATACACTAATGACTCCGGTTTCAAGAGGAACAAGACAAAGAGTTAGCTGACTTACCTTCAACTATGACTCGGACCACAGGTGACGATGTCTCTTCGGACTCTACTGCTCATTGGGGACAAGCAGGGTAAATTCCGAATTGGTCGTTGGTGAAATACACCAATGCGTACGCCCTGAACGACATGCTCGGTGATGAATCCGAGGAGAAGGTGCTGAATATCCACGGTGATAATTTTGTTCTCTCGCTGGTCATTAAGTGGCGTTCAGCGAAAGAATAGCGCGATGAAAGTAGATCAATGTAAAAGAGAGGAGTTATTAGAGAATAACGCGGTGGAATCGGCCGTGAAATAGAGATGATCGAGAAATTTGTTATATGTACGAACAATTGCAATACTTCAAGTTGAGCGAGCTCTCCGTTCGGCCGATTGGAGTGCAAGAGTGCGTAGTGTAAGAGCATTGTATCGCATCCAGACTTCCATCGTCAAATGCCACGTTCCACCTCCGTGGAAGCGTCACTCGTGGACAGGTATACTATGTACTGTTTAGTCCATAAAAAGCCGTCATACACCTTGAAAGCTTGAATATGAGAACGGATGATGGTACGTATGAGCTGATTCTACAACTCACGTATGGTGGCATTGAGTGTATCGACTCCGAGCTGGATAATAATCACATTTTCAGCCTTACATCGAGGCGATTCAGAAGTGGGTCTCTGACACTGAGCCTTCGTCGTGCCACCGCCACTGTCACGCTGCTGGAACTTGTACAACATCTGGAAGGTATCTATGAACTGACCTTAGGTACAGTATTCTTCCACGTAGAAACGTAGAAGACCATGTACACAGTGATTACGATTGAAAAGTTGAGAAGGGAGACTCAACAACGCACCCGGTCAAAAGTCCGCCGCTGCATTAGGGTACCTGCAGACCTCCAGATGATTAAAGTTAAATAACGGTACAGGTAGAAGGAAGAAGTAGCGTTGGAGTAATCCACAGGCCTTGTACGAGGCGACGTCGGTTACATAAATCGATTTCAATGAGAAATGAGAAATTTCAGAGGACGGCTTCCCCTGACCTTCATTTGATCTAGAATAACCCATGAGCTACGTTGCTCGTATGTTGATTCACTTGATATGTTGGACTCTTGAGTGGTAACAAGGAACAAGTGAGGACCAGTGACAGTAATCTACATAGGGAGAGGATCAACGGCTGGCGGCACTGAAATTTAAATTACCTTACTCACCGTATGCCTATTTTAGAGAGACAAGCGTTCAGCTAAAGAATAGAACCGAATGAGATGGCTCTTTGGCCACTGCAAAAGCTATCAGACATATACATCATACATGATCAGTTGAAGAAGCCAAGAGGCACCGGCAAGGTCTGGCGGCTGGGCCTGGGTCGGGCGGAGTCTAGTCGGAGTTTTACGGCATCTGACGGAGTACGAAAGCCGTTACTTGGGCGCCTATCTGAATTTTCCCCCTCACTTTCCTCCGCCATTACTTCTAGACTTCAAAGCAACTTCAAAGCTTCAAGACTCATGAAAAAAACATATGCTCAGTGTACGAGATAATCCATGAAAGCCCATGTTCAGGCTTCGTCTAAGCGCATGGATCCAAACCGGTTATTATACTATACTCCTACTACTCCTACGGTACCGGAGGTAGGCACAAGAGGTCGGTAGAATCGCGTTCGAATGAACATATGTACTGACTCGGACCTTTTCAGCACCTGATTGTTCAAGTTCTTGACAAACGTTGGAGCTTCAGACATTTAAAAACCCTGGTACGTTAATGGTTACTTCAATTCATCAGACAGTGGATTGAATCGTTGCGGTCACTTGAAGCCTTCTGCGTAACACATGCTCAAGTCCACCACCGCGAACAAAGGATCTTATGACCGTAATGTTGTACGCACTCGGGCATACAGACCGCTTTGAATGACATCTACCATGTGCTCCAGAGCTTGGAGCAGGTATATAGGGCAGTTCGAAAGTGGATCTTTGGACATTGTGTTCTCCTTTCCTCGAACTCAGAACAACAATGAAGGTCTTGAGTCTTTCAATCCTTGCGGCTATCTCTGCTCTTCTTGTCAGCGCTGCTCCTACAAACTCAGGTAAAATTCCATCCTACGCTCATTCTCTTGCCTTGAACTTACGATATACCACTAGTTTCTGAAGTTTGCGAGGGACAGGAGATTCTTTCAGAGACTTATATCGGTCAAAGCAAGAATGTCAAACTGGCGCACATCTTTTGTCCTGACAACGTTAAAAGGTCCGCTGATTCTCTGATTGCGCGTCAGAGCAACCCGACCAACGTGTGCGGAGCCGAATGTATGTGCTCACATTCTTCTTCTGTTCGAGAACCTGCTGACTATGTTGTTCAGGTGACACGAACTGTTTCACGCCTTCTGGTGGAGGTCCGAACCCGAATGACTGTCACGTTATCGCAGACGCGTTGCGTTTCGAGAGTCAAAACACTGGTGCGTATTCTTTGTGGTCGTGCCATTCGGGGTCGCTGATTGTGTTCTTAGGCGCCTTGTTTGAGATTGGAACTGGAGTCAGTATTTATATTGTCGAAACAGCGAGATTTTACCAACATGCTCTCCTTCTAGTCTAACAACACCATTGCCTTGTTTTATGCGAGCTGCGAGACTTTCTTCGTCAACCAGGCCCTCGGCGATCTTGATTACTGCCGTACTGATTGGGTAATTATATCTCCTATTCAACCAACGAGGCTCATAACTTAATCGATGTGGACACAGGCTGCCGTCGTCGACTTCGTGGCTCCGAACTGTCAAGCCACGCAGAACGCTCATGGAGGAAATTGTGTGGCTGCTGACCAGACCTGGTTCATTCAGTACGTCCAACTGTTTCCGGTGTTTTCGCAGCTCATAACGATCGATTTACTGTTACAGAGTTCAAGCCTCTTGATTACTCCCTGCCTCTGCAGTTCAAAAGTCGTAACCAAACTCATTTCGTCATTCCATTCATTCTTGATATATCCAAACTCCGAACTCGTCTGCTCTGTATACAATGAAAAGACTTTTTGATCGTTATGAAAAGATTGTTTGTGATGATTTCATTGAAGCCACTGGTCTTCCTGCTTGAACGTAAGCTGCCACATGCTCAGTGCCTTTGCTTAGAGGAATTACTCTGCTGAGAGTAGCTAGTGAGGCTTTCATCAGCTTCTGTGCTTCAGAAGCGTAGTGAATAATAAGATAGCTGCCTCCGAGCCATATTGTCAACGACCCTGACGCGTTTCTTCGAGGTTGCTGTGTGCAATAGAGACGTAATCTGTCTATCCTTAGGGAAGTTGGTTTGCTTCGGACCCTCCTTGTTCCTGCCGCCAGTGGTTTGATTGTGGACCATGCGAGTCCCTGGGTTGCGGCGAGGTAGTCGTCAACTAGGCAGTACAATTCAATGCAGGATGTATGGAATATAACTCGGATGTATTTGAAATGCTTCTACAATTTTGCACAGTAAAACTACTGCCATTCCAACGTCTGAAAGTCGTTCAGACTGATGGAAAGGTTCGACACGACTAGCTGATCAACCTCAGGAGTGAACTGCCACGTAGTAACATTTGCCCTTCCCAACGATACCTGACTAGGCGGAGTCGTAATGCCCAAGATCGTCACCTCCTGTAGCTCCTGCGTGATGTTGAACGTTCCTGCAGACCTGATATTCAACGAATTACTGCCAGCCAGGAACGTCAGCGTGGTGTGTTCGCCAGGAGGGTCGCTAATGCCGTCGTCAATGTAGGCGGATCCGAAAGCCTCTCCGTTGGACGCTAATGAGACAAGCAGAGAATAGGGGCCTTGCCGCGTCTCGGTGGTAGTGTATCCTGGCTGCGCATGCATCAGCAGAGCAGACCCATCGCGTAAATGCACGTTAATGTGCCCAAGAGGAGCATCTAGCGACGCTGTGCCGTCGGAGGATGTGTTAACGACCGTGTGAGTGAAGAAATCTCGCCATGTCACTTGACCACGACCAGGGAAGATGCCTACCACAAAGCGCGATTGTTATTACTTGCAATAAAAGAATGATGAAACTACCGAACTCACCATCGACGGTCGTCACGTTCGGATTGAGCACTGGGGTCACCAAAATGTCTCTCCCAATCAAAAACTGCTTGTCAACTGAAAACAGTTCCGGTTCGTTAGGGAACTCCATCCACAGCGCCCGAACGGGCGGCGTGCCTCTGGTCGAAGCATTTGCAAAAAGCGAGACCTGTGAATGGTAAAAATGATCAGTTCAAGTCGCCAGAAGAAGTGAACATTATGTCGAAACCTACCCAGTAAGGCAGCAGGGAATAACGGGTAGCAATCGCCGTCCGCGAGGCATTGGCCACACTGTCCCAGCGGTAGGGCTCTTGGGAAAGGGCGCCTCTTTCGTTGTGATTTCGGTAGAACGGCACGAATGCCGACAGCTGCATCCATCGGTTGCAGAGCTCTTCGTCAGTGTTCCCATCTGAAGAGCAAACCCATCGTCAATTGAAAAAAGTTGCTACTGTCTCATAAAACAACACGCACTGAAACCGCACGTATCTGCACCAACCAGCGGAATCTGGAAAAGCTGAAACTGAAGGACACCTTGAATGCTGTAGTACAGGTACTCCCATCTTCCGAAATTTTCATTCCATGAATCGGGTTTCCTTGCTAAAGCGAAAGAGAGAACCTACTTGGAGTAATTGTCCCCAAGCTGTGAACAAGGAGGTCAACGCGAATATCAAAACGCCGGAATAAGCAAACATACCCAGTGACCTGTCCACTTTCCGGACGACGGGAACGTGGACCGTGAGATGATGAACGGACGAGTTCCAGGCTTGAGCTGCTGAAGTGCGAGATGCGTAACCCTCTCCTCCATCATTCCCCACATGTTGTGCACATCGTAGTCGAGGATACCTCCTGCATGAGTGGCATTCGTAGCGAGAGTACTAACGGAAAGTCGTCCATTCGCTACACAACGCAGCTGGTGAGCTTTTTGGGAAATAGCTAGATGACGACCGCGTACCATCATGAATGGTATAAGGAGGTGTATTGACGTTAACCTCGGGCTCGTCTCCTGCACCCAAACCACGTCTAGTAAGACTTATGGTGGTATTACCGGTACAGGTTGAGACTCCGTTTATGGTTATATTGCCACTTGGACCAAATGTCGTAGAATCGTAACTATCCGACAAAAAAAAGTCATCAAGAGTTGGGTTAGATGGAATAGACCAGGGTACACACCATTCTGGATAGTCAGTCACAAGAGAATCGGGATCCCCAGGCAATGTGACAGGGATAACCGTATCATTTAGGTTCGCTCCAGTACCGCTAGATGTGGAACATCAGATCGGGATCAGTATGTTTAGGCCTTAAACAGTGCCAAAGCTCACCAGGACCCTTCACAGAACGAGCTAATTTCGTTCATGTCTAACCAAATACCGGAGTACTCCACACCACCATCACTCCAGTTCCTAAGAGCTTCCGTCCACCATTCTTGGGTAGCGTTTGCGAACCAGTCCGGGAAGACCTGACGGAGAATGGTACCTGTAAGCAGAGGATCCGAAAGGTACGACTAGGATGTTTGGAGAAACAAGCTTACGGTATATCCTGGCCAGACTTGACCAATGTATTCGGAACCATCAGGATTCTTCACAAATGTTCCTCTGTGCACAAAAAAACGACGATCATGACGATCAGATATTCAAAAGTTCTGATACCTGTACTGAATGGAAAAAGGACTGACAACTCATGTCCCTTGGTATACGGATCATACTGATCAAACAGGAACAACAAACAGGTCAGCACCCAAGTTTAGCTAAAATGGCTCGAAACACTTCACCACGTCAGTCGAGTTGACCGTAATGGGTACGGCAGCGTCCAGGATCGGAATATCTTAACACGCAGCGAGTAAATAAAAGATATTTCAAAAGACCGTATTACTCACATCTTTGATTATTTGATGTCTATCAACGACACACGGGAGGCAAAAAGTTAACCCGGGCAGAAAAGGCAATGTCCTAGGCCTAGTAGAACATACCAAAGTTTGGATAAATGCGCGCATTTCGTCTCCAGGAAAGCTGACCGGGTCGGACGTGAAGTCACGGAAGGCGTGATACAAGTCGATGTCATTCCACATGACTAGTTTCAAGGTCAACTTTCATCCGACTTCTCCACAGGTAGAAACATGCCTACCTTCAAGCGGGACACCAGCAGCGCGCATGTTTTGCACCTGCTCCATCGTTTCGTTGACATCAACGTATCCCCATCTTTAGAACCACCAGATCAGCATGACGCACAGCTAAGGAACATGAAATGAATCCAAACCTGCAGAGATGGAAACCGAAGCCCCAGGTCGGCACCCGGGCAGGGAATCCGACCAGGGCACCGTACTGCTCCACGACAGATTGGGGACTAGGACCAGAGAAGAAATAGAAGTCCAGGATGCCACCAATCAACCTGTACTGAACGAGAGACACATTCGAGTTCGGTGGTGTCAGGAGGAGAATATCAGCACCAGACGAGCTAAACACGGGGGAAGGGCACTCAGCCGTGTAATTTGAAGAAAGGCTGGAGGTAAATCTCACGTGAAGAGAAAGACACCGTGGGTTTCAGACGCATTCGTGGTTTCATTGAGCCGGTGCTCGAGGTAGAAGGGGTGAGATCCATAGCTACACCACATATCAGCTTTCAAGAAGATTGAAGGACTGAAACATTGAAACTCACATATTCTCGTCAAGAGGATCTGCAGCATCACGAGCCCACAAGGTCTGAATAGACCCTCCATTTTCCGCTACGTTGCGTCTGATACCCGAGCTTGCCACCACTTCTCCGAGCCCATACACATTTGCATTGAGGGGTAGAGCAGAGGTCATCTAGTCCACATGTGAATAGCAAGTTTGCCAGGAAAATGACTAATCCTCACCTGAAGATACTGGTCTTCGAAAATCAAAGGAAATCCATCCAACGCCGTGCTATTGTCGCTAGATATGACAGGAGCGATTGGCGTTGAAGGAAGAGATCCAATTCTGGAATCGAACAATGGAGTTGCATCTGGATTAGACCGGCGTGTTATCCAGAAAGCAAAAGGTGAAGGATCGTAATTGAAAACGAGATCTGAAGTCTTGACAAAAGAATCATTTGGAGGCGGAGGACGAGAAATGACGGATTCAGGAATCGTGAACTGCTTGTTATCCGTGTCAGATATTTTTACGCGCAAGCTAAAGGGAGGGCTTCAGATTGAAAATGACATATGATTATGAGTATACACACCGCTCTTGAGTTTCATACGTGACTTGAACCGTGAGGTTGGAAATATCGCCACCAAACGCATTACAAGCAGGGCCAGCGAGAGAGAGCTGTGCGGTGAGCCCGGTCGGACTCTCCTCAACAGCACTCAAGATGTATCCTGAAAAAAGAGAATGAGAGCAGGCACTTCCATGGAAAAGAGATATTCGCACCTGGACAGCTTGAGACATTCAAAGAGTGATTTGCTTGAGCGTTTACACCTGTTCCGACGTGTTCAGTAATGTATGGCGCTTGTATTAGTTCTGAAGGTTGACTACCATTCGTGCCTCCTGCAAAGACTACAGCGGAGACTAAGACAGCGCGTGACGGGAAGCGCATCGCGAGCGAGGTCAGAGATTCGGAGCCTTAACACCTTCAGTTATATATCCTTGACTCGGAAAATCTAGAATCAAGGTCATTCGGCGGTTTGGAGACCGCATGACGGGATAAGAAGCCATTCAAAGCACAAAACAGGCTGTTTCACGCGGGAATTTTAGCTAACAGACAGCTATTCAACGCTTCCAGTCAGTTTCAGACTTCGAAGGACATTACGTGGTACGTCAACTGACCTTTGATGACTTTGCCGATAAAATGGGGTTCACGGAAGCTCAACAGAGCTCCAATTCCTTGTAGAAAAGCGGAAGTCAAAAGAGAGAACCATTGGCCGAACAGGAAGAGCAACACAGAGAGTTTTGAGCATTGACAACGTTGAACATTCACTCTGAGATGAAGTTCGGCCGCGCGAGCCCAAATTACTTGATTTGATGCCGGGTTAGTAATAGATTAGTACTATTTAGCCAATATGATTTATGGATCAATTGATTTCTTTACATCACAACGGATCAAAAGTACTAAAAGTAGCTAAAAGCGGACTGTTAAACTTACAGCCAAAATTCCCAAATCAAGTAATTTGGGCTGCTCGATGGCTCACACCAAGGACTCACGGTCACGTGCCTGTACCATGCCCCACATAAGCGCGTTCTTACACTAGTTGGCGCGTAATCTCTTTCTCTGAATCTCTCAACTTCTCCCACCACGACATGAACCGTGCTGCCGCTGAAACTAAGCTACAGGTGATAGATGGACAGATAAACATCCTTCAAAAGCAAACCGAAGACCTAAACCGCGTGATAGCTGAACTCTTTCGGACGAAAGCGTCGGTGGCGACACAACTTGAAACTCTGCAATCCACGAAACAGGACTTGGTCCAACAGATCCAGCCTATCAACGGCCTTCACGTCGAATTATTGATTCATGTATTTGCCTTTCTCTGCATAGATGACGACGATCCAAGAGATCACGCGTATCATTCTCCTGCAGTGACCATCTCGCACGTCTGCAGAAAGTGGCGTCACATCGCCCTTTCGACATCAGAGCTGTGGTCGCAGCTATATCTTCGAAGCACTGGATGGAACCCTGAGCGTGTCTCCGCGTTTTTGGAACGATCTAACCGCGCGCCGCTTCGTGTCGTATTCGGTGATTCTAGCGGTCCCTGCCCCAACTTAGATTCAGGCTGGACGCGAGCCGAGTTTTCAAAGCTTGTCGATATGCTTAAGGACCACTCTTTGCGTCTGCAATCAGTCTCGATAGAATGTAGAAGTGTCCAAGCTTTGGTCCTGGCTCTCTGCATGTTCAATGACCTTGACAATACATTCCCTGTCTTGACTTCCCTGAACCTCGCATGGGCAGCGTCCACAAACTGCCCCTTTCCATTTCCTGGTCGGAAGAGTCCCAGCACAGAGCGACCTGATGAGTATCTCGTCGCTCGAATCAAGATGCTAAAACATATCCGTCTTGAGCATATCCCGCTTCTTGCCGTGCCGTTGCATTTCTTCTACTCATTGCGGTCCCTCGAGATTGCTTTTCCTCCAAGCGTATCCGTACAGAACTCCCTTCGGTTGACGGAGCTCATATCTGTACTCTCCAACTCTCAGCAGCTGGAGGAGCTGTCCCTCTCTGACGCCATGCTTCCTCTCGTGCTCCCCTCCGAAAATGAGCTGCAGGGTATCACTCTTCCTCTACTGAAACGCTTCGAGTGGAGCTTTCCCCGAGCATGGCAAGTCAAGCACTTGCTCTCCCTCATATCCATGCCCGCATTGGAGAAACTTGACCTTTGGATATACGGTGCGAGACAGATCGTTTTTCGATTTGGGAGCAGCTCAGGCACTTTTAATAGCAGTGAGACAAAATCGTACCTCAACGCGCACATTGAATACCCTTCACTGCACGAGCTAAGTGTTCAATATGCCGATTCGGACTCGATTTCGACGGTTCTGAGATCCTTTTCTGCACCTTTCCTGAGGAAGCTTGAAATTACGAACATGGGCAGAACGAGAGCGAGGGAGGAAAAGGATGGTGCTCGGGAGCTGCTAGAGTCACCAAGATTCGAATCCGTCTTCAAGGATCCTCGTCTACCTTTTCTTACCCATCTTACCCTGTCGCACGTGTGTTTCACGAAGAGGGAAGGACAAGCAGAAGTTGTGCGTATGCTAGGGTACATACCCGCGCTGCAATCCCTTTCTCTCGACTCTGTATCAAACGTGTCTGTGATCATAGAAGCATTAAGTCAAGAACAGACGACGACGGTGTCTGTAGCCGCGATTGGCCGGGCAAAGTCTATTAACAGCACCCAGACCTCCTTTGGCCAACAGGCCCGAGATAACGGTGGCATTGGCGGTGGAGATAGCGCTAAGATGAAGTTTTGCCCTCGTCTTGAAGCGCTGTCCTTCTGGAACTGCGATATCACATTCCCTGAGCTACATTACCTGGTTTTCGTCCGTAATCGCAACCGCGATGGTATCGGGCGTTTGTACGAGGGTACCGGACATAGGGATGGGGATGCTGACGCTAACTCTCGGAAGAACTTTCGATTTCGGAATGGGGCCATGGAGGTCGGGGTCGGAACCGTTGCGAGTAACGCGACTGACTCGGAGAATACGAATACAAGTACGGCGAACATACCGCAGAGGACGATTCGACCTTTACGGAAGACTCGTACGCGGGGCCAGTCAGCCCTGAACGGAGCGCAGGCGCAAACAAAGCAGATCCCAGGTCAAGAGGCACGTTTATTCAACACAAGTCGCGCGAACGCTAGCGTCGTGGCTGCTATGATGGCCAAATTGGATTCGGAAAGCGAGCTGGCTCGAGTGGTCTATGTGCGGACTATGGGTTGTAGGAAAATTTCGCAGGTGAACGTTGATTCATTGAAAATGTTGGGGGTCGTGGATGTAGTTTGGAGTGGCGAATCATGAAGATGAACTTTCAAACGTCTAGATGTCAGAGCTCGCCGAACGCGTACGGTGCCGCTGTTGAAAAAGTTCATGCTTATCACGTCGGTTGCTATTGCTGGTCAGAATGTACAAAGGATTGTCTGTCTCACGATATCTTAGCACTTGTCGTTATTACTCTACTTAGCTTGTACAGCGTGTGATCATTGTAATATAACTTAGTATTGACGATCTACCTAAAACTTCAGTTTAAGTTCCACTTCGTAGCCCAAACACTACCCGTTTCGGGATGAAGACGCTGAACGGATGCAATTCGTAAGTTAACACACCACAAAAAGCAAGCGTCCTTACCTCAGCGGGAATAATCATCTGACTTAGCGCATCCAATACACCCTACCGCGAAGAATTTAAGGTGTGAGTGACAATTCCCAGTAAACCAAAAGAAGAGAGAAAAAATCCACAAATTGGACTATGTGGTCATGTAACACACACACACCTTTCCCGTCCAATGCTCCAACTCGTTGACCCGTTCAGGAGTAATAAAATCACGAGACGTTCGCGAAGCGAAAACCATCTGAGCGGCGGAGACTTTGATTGTCGTGTCAGCTTGAGCGAGGGTAGTAATCACAGCTGCTGGAGCTTCAGGCCCACGTTGAGCGCCAGACGCAATCGGTCGAACCGGACTCGTAGTCAAGGGAGCCGAAACGTTCGTCTGGACCGCACCGCGTTTGGCCCAGCAAGCGGCGAGGTGGTATAGATGATGAGTCTCCATCTGCATATAGCACATAAAGAGATCATTTGTTCATCAAGACAAATATCCATATTTCAGAACAAGAAACCAGTTGACATATTTAATATCAGCTATCAAAGAAGGACGGCACAGGTTATGTCATTTCGGGAACACATACCTCAAGCGTTGCCAGATCCTCGACTGTGGCCAACAACTGTTCGATGAGCTTGTCATTATGATCTGGAAAGGAAGTTATTCTGCCCTGTGAAGAGTAGAAGCTGTATTCGGATTCAGAGACTATACCATGGAAGCATTCTATAAGCAGTTAACTCACCTATCGGCGGAGGCGTTGACTATGTCTGACAGTATGAGATTGCCAGCGTGGGACGGCCGAGCGGCTTCCAGAGATTTTACAACCTAGCCGCAGAAGCCGTCAAAAGCGTTTCAATAGTGACGAAAGGGACGGATGAAGGAAAGAAGCATATAGAATGAAAAAAGCGACGAGCGATGATGACTCACTTGTAGATGGAAATCAATATCACCAGCTACCTGCACGAGGGGGTGAGCATAGTAAACTCCGGAGGCGCATGGTGTCAACGCCGCTAGAGAGAGTAGGAACTGACAGGTTTACTGATTCTGTACGCGGGCTCTTCACATTCGTCAGGGTTGAGGAAATCAAAATCGACGTTTCGAGAAACCGCAACACAAGCTTTGGGTACGACGACTGTGCCGACTGGGGCATCCACAAGGCATCCACATGAGCCCAGACTAAGAGAAAGAAGGATCGAGGGGGGACGAGGAAGACCAGTGTGGGGTGGCAATGATAGTCGGATCATCAGAAATGAAAGGAAAATGAAGGTAATTGATCGACTAACACACCGTATCACCAACATGTCGCCACTCAGACACTCTCGTACTTCGCGAACGAAGAAATCCATATTCGGACTACCCATTCCTATACTCACGATAGACACAGGGGTATCCTTGTACCTTCCGGTTATCGTAAGGAATCCGCGCTCTGACTCGAGCTGGAATGGCTTTGGCTGTTTGTCAAGAAAGCTTGCGATCGTCCGAGCTCTAGATGGCGATCCGACCGTCACCTGTAGCGTAACATTAGTTTATCAGCGAAACTGAATGCAAGCCACTGCCTTCACTTGATCACAGAATTGACATACCAGTCTATTAGCTACTTCTCCAGGCCGAAGGCCCAGATGATAAACCCGAAGATCAGCAGTTCGAGGAAAGTCTTGTGTAGAATGAATGAATGAATAGAAAGTGATCAGTCCAATTGAATCTAATTGACAAGCTTTTTCAATTCTTACTTACTGGCGTCTTTGAGAGTATCTTTCATCAGAGAAATGAATGAGAAAGCTATGCAATGACAGAATTATAGAGAAAGATGGTGTCCCCGGTGGTCATTTGCAAATTTTGGACGGTCGGGGACAAGTCGCCATGTCAGGTGCCCGAACGCCGAACACCGCCCGAATGTCTGCCGTCCCCGGCATTGCTGCCCTTTGACCGCTACCACGACCGTTCTCAACCTTGCTGAGATTCAGAGCCATTTGTTCAAGTTATCACCAGATATAGGTTCTTTTTTTATTGCTTACGGGGGTCTAGCCTCCCTGTCAATCTTCTGACTCTACACAGCTAACGAGCCTGCAGGGTCAGGAGGGTGGTATCTGGTATCAAACACAAGTTCACCACAAATGCGCGAAGGGTGCATCCATGGATTTTTTCCAAAAATCACTTCTGACCACATGCCGTACACACATAGAGCAACTGATGCAGGTCCAAGCGCTCAGGGACTCCACCCGAATCCAATCCAACCAACCAGAGGAATGGGAAGAGATTCGTCAACGACACTGCCGAAAAGTTTTCCTCTCCCCTGACTCAGACAGAATCTACTATACGTATGTAGGGTACCTCTGCGGCGCTTCTTTCATCTGAGGTTTCACCCTTTCATTCTGTCAGTGACTCGCCTCCCTCCGGTTCTCGATGTTTGCGGGGAGCTCGTGACATCAACAAATCACCTCGTGGTAACTCATCTGGTGTAACCAAACCCTTTCTCCACTCCCTCACCATCCGGCGCCCATCCCCTCGTGAACCTTCGAGGTTTTTCCGTCTCCGGTCTAATATCGAAGCGCCGAAAGTGCGTTTGAAACTATCAAACCTCTGAGCTTTGAGGCTCATCGTTTCAATTTCATGTGTTCACGAAGATTATTCGGAGCGTTCGTTTGCGTTCGTGAACGGAGTGTTTTCGTAGAATGGGAGGAAAGGGCTTGGCCATGGGGGAAGAAGACCCAATAATCGTCATCCTGAGCCAAAACGAGACTTTTCATGTCGTGACACGGCCGCGAGCACACAACGGTATGTTGCGGCTTCTCAAACCGGACGAGGGTCCTTCGTACATCACCCATGGAGATGTCATAGGGAGATTGTATCGTAGAAAGGGGAGCCTAGTAACTTGTCTACGTAAGCGGACCGAGGCTGAGAGATGGGAACCAACCTTTGACTTGACGAAAACAAAAATGAACGAATTTCTTGCTTTGTTTTTGCCTTTTGGCCTCTACGAATACCCACGCGGTGCTCATGTGTGTACCGTTTCTACTTCTAGTAAAGCTGCCAACGGGCTGAAAGTGGGTTGGGGGGGGTTAGGTACTATTAGCACAGTGGATCCGGAAGACTCGCTTCTATCATCTCATCTCATCTCACCTCACCCTTTCATTCTTTTCTTCTCCCAACCTTCTTTCTCTTTGTTTCCACGCACAGCAATTCGGTGTCTGTTAACGCATACACACCCCTTCGTGTCTCTGCGGTTCGAGATCTTGTTCTCGTTCTCGTCCTTTTTTTTATTTTACTTTTGATACGATACTTGACTTATCTAATACAAAGTCCCGTCCCGCTGATTCTCGATCGTGTTCTACTAGCTCTTTCTCGACGACTGCGGGTGGGGTCGTGTGCATGTGGGTTGCGCGTGGGTCAAGGTTCGAAGGGTGACTAGTGCCTTCTCATTGTAAGTAGCCATTCTCTTTGTCCTTTTTTTTTTCCTAGCCCCCGCATGAGAGGATATCCGAGAACGGGAGAAGGGGGTTATAACTTACAAGACCCGAAACGGTGGATATCACGGTTGCTTGGTTATTTTTATTTTTATTCAAGTTCATGTTTTTTCTAGCTCTATGCGTTACGTTGGTATCTGTTTTCGGTCAAATCGGCGGCTACATATGCACTATAGCAGTGTATCTACCGTTTCTACCGCCCGGGGACAAGGTGGTTTTATGTTTTATTTTATTTTATTTTATTTTATTTTTTTCCTTGGTTTGCGCAGTTTGTTCTCGCCGAGACTAACGTCTCTCACGCGACTGAGCTCTCTTTTGATCTTGTCATGTTATGATCTAAGGCGTCTTTCCTTCATTCAAGGAGAATCAAAACATATGCCATCTTCATGCACTCGCAAAAACCTTTGTTGGGATGGGGACCCTAGGGTCTGATTGATCACGAGTCACTAGTCAAGGCGTACTCGGACCTGTAACCCTCAGGCCTCACGGCTGGACGGGAAGTTTGGAACGTGGGTGGGCATGGGTCGAACAAACGGCGAAAATAATTTCTGTGAACCCGGTTGGGGCTGGAATGAACCCACTTTGACCTCGTCGCAAGAAGTCGAAACGAGAAAACACGAGCACAGTCAATTCCCTGCGCAGCACGTAGCAACTTGTTTCTTCGATTTCTTACAGTCTCCGTCACCTGGGAGAGAAATCGGAAAGCCTGAGGTGGTGAGTTGGTGCATCATCTGTATGTCAACAGCCCCCCGGGGTCAGGGATTCCGAAGCTGGCAGTGACAATTTACAAGTTCGGACATATCGACACAGCGGTACAATTTCATTTTGGTTCCTAAAATCAAAACTAAATATCTGCCTTCATCAGATGTATGTGCATATTCAATATTGTATGTATGCCTGATCTACGGAATCACGGATCAAATCCCCTCCAAGTACCCCCGACATCAAGTTCACATTTTCATGGCCTAAAGTCCCTCCGTAATTCCAGCCCTTGCTTATTTCGCTGCTATGGTTCCCCGGATATTTCGTTGTATTAGCTCCATCATCCCCAGTAAGTACTTCTGCGATTACCATTCCAAGAACCCGGGATCCCCTCAGTTCCCGCAGTCCAAATACAGTACTCGTAAACCTAACTATAGCCGAGCCGGTGTCAGTTTCAAGTCAAGTCATGGGCACTGAGGTTCACAAACTCTCGAGTCTCAACTTCTCGCAAGATTCATCCGTCCTTCCTCAGTTTTCCCGTAATGGTATGCCTACGTTAACATGTGCTCGAAAATGAACCAAATACTTATCGTATCCTAGCGCATATACTCACCTTTCAGAACCCAAGTAGTACCTAGTAACTAGGATGGATCACAACTTGGAGCGACCCAGGCTGTTTAATCACCATTCGGCTGCGCTCTTGCCATTGTCGTAGTAATCATCGGTGTCATCGTCGTCATTGTTCTACGGGTCCAGTCCCACTCGCAGAACAAATTTACTCATCGCCAAAAACCATAAATCCGGGCCCCGGGACCTCGACACTCAGCGCTAGTCAGCGCTTAACCTCCTCAAAGTCTTGAGTGCACAACGGATCGCAAAAACAATCAAAACCTCAGTTTCAAACGGGGACTTAGCACATAAGATAACTTTGAACTTGGGCTCGTCAAAGTATTTTGATGATCGGGCCAAAAACGAAACACCTTATCGAGATTTTTTTTGAAACGCCCCCACCCACGGGTCCACCAGCCAAATCGGGCCGGAAGTCCGGAGAAGAAGAACTTGTCGAGTTTCGAAGAGGAATTCCTCTTCTTCGTCACAGTTCGCGTGGATTCTGGATGTCTTTGAGAATTCTGCTGAAAAGTTAAGCTTGGGCTTGGGCTTGGACATGAGGCTTGAGGATGTAGTCTAATACTTAAGCGATCGGATGGGGTACTTATTTGGGGTTACTTATATCATCGTCGTACGGTAGTTCCGTATTTACTCACTATGGATTGCAACTGACATTTGTGGTATGAGTATTGGTGGGAGTTCATCCACCCACTACATCTTTTTCTCACCCAGTATGATATCGATATCTATCTCATCGATGTAGCCGTCTAGTACTTTAGAGGCACTAGCGCTAATACAAACGCCCTAAATCGCTCATACCATCACCATTACAGAAAAACCTTCCATGTGTCGCGGCAACACACCGCCCCGTTCCCCCCTCGCGGCGACCAGTGTCACGGTCATCCGCTTCATGGCATCAACCTTCGATTCTGGTTCGTTCATAGTACATACACAATAAAAAGCTGCAAGTCTCTCTCTGGCAGTAAGAATAGAAGTCAGAAGTCAGAAGTCCACTCAAACGTACGCGCTCGTGGCAAACTTCTTGAATCTTCACTCGTCGGAAGCAGAACACCTTCCCTGAGAGAAACTCACCATCCATGGTTGACCGGTTGGGGGAGAACACATCGCGTGTGGCGTTACCCTCGATCGCGCCGCGATGCGCGATGCCTATGCAAGGTTAGCTGATTAGCTCAGCCTTGAGTGGCTGAGCGAGGCTATGTATGTGGGAGTACGTATGCATGTGTATGTATGTTGGGTTTTGGGTTCTTGATTCACTAAGTGATGTGATGCGATGCGATGTGAGAAGTTTGAGGAGTCATGGTCGTCCTTTTTTTTGAGTTTGAAGGAAGGGATGGATGAAAAGATGGGGAGGAAGGGAAGGAGGAGTGAGCGAGTATGAGGCTGTTTGTATGTTATAAGAATGAATATCAAAAGGTGATAAACGCTGAAAAACTTCCGTTAAAAATCCAATTCCGATTTGACAAACTTCACTCTCAAACCCATTTATTTCCGGCTTTTCAAGTACTGAATTGGGTGCTTACGTATTGTTCACAACTCAAACAGTGGAACACCCTCGAGGCTCGAATTCAAGATTGACTGCACCGGATGTGATAATTCAAATTAGAAATGAAAGCGATGGTTAGGTTATGATGAATCAGAATACATACACTTGAATGCTTAAGTATTTCGGACTCAGCGAAAGTGGCGTAACATACATACCATCATCATCGTTTGTTCGTCCATCAAGAGGGGTAAATGGATATGATAGATATGAATGTGTGTAGATCACCGGTGAACGAGGACCGATAGTTCGCTTTTTTGAAAAGAATTGGGAGCGTGCCATTTCCTTTAACCGCGTCGCTCGGAACCGCCTGAACGGATTCTAATTTCTCTCTCTTCCTCTCCCATCCTACCCTGAGGATAGAACAAGCTTCTTGCACAGCATTCGGTTCGCACTCCAATCAAAAGCAAGAACCCGTATTCACAGCTCGGGCGCATTCTCCCAGCACCACACATAGCACGTACCCTTCGTACTTTTCTGTGCAGATGGCATCTCATCTCATCTCATGACTGGCGAGACAAAAAGAGCCGGAATTGTTGACCCGGTTTGAAACTCGAGAAGGATAAGAACGGACTGGACTGATGAACTGAACTCCATTTGGACCAGATCGACCTGTTTTGTGTATCTCTGTGGTTAGTTAGTTCCCGTTTGTTCCCTGGTCCGCCGCGCGCTTTTCCCCTCCCGCAAGATGTGTGAGTCAAAGTGTGAGTTGGCAAGTTGTTGGAATGGCAGTTGCAAGTTGGAGCATGTTGTCGCTGTCGTTGGAGTCCTCTCCAGAAAGAAGGGAAGCACACAGGGTAGAGTGGACCCCAGATTTTCAAGTTACGCAACGGACGAGTTACCGAATGTAGAAGATTTTCAGAGCCGAAAAGAAAAAAAGGAAAAAAAAAAAAGTATTAGTCAACCTCACCGTCACCGCCAATCACCGCAGCAAGAGCACCTCCGCTGAGCAAGGGGGGGGATTGGGTATGTCTCACGAAGAAAAAAACATTTGGTGTATTTTTATTTTTTTGCCCGATTTGTGACGAAAAAGGATGAAGGGGTGTGCCTCGCAACAAGCGGTGTCAGTGATCACAAGCCACGGTTTCGCCAGATTCCTCCGTCCACGGATTGAGGCGAGATCCGTGTAAAAGAGATCAAACGTTGTTTGCACAAAATATGTGAATTTCTGGGGATAATAATACGTCAATCTTCAGAACAAAGTCCCCGTTCACTCCTCCGCTCTCTTTCGTATCCTCCCCCACCGATCACTCTGAGACTTGCGCCTCTCCTCCTACCTCCACTACATGAGTATGTTTGCCCTTCTTTCTGTTCTTTCTCTTTCTCATCCTCCGCTTCCAGTTGCTGCTAATAACGAAGAGCGCTCTTCTCAGTCTCCTTCAGACGATGGTTCAACCTATGCTCTTTATCCAGATGTCCACAAAATCGACATCGACATTGACGGTGCGTAAATGTTTCACTCCTCCTGCTCCTCATTGACATCTTTCAATGTAAGCAGACGAAGAGGGAGGTTCCTTGACTTCACAGACTCTCAACGCGGACGGCACCCCAAAACGTCCTATGAACGCGTTCATGATATTCGCTCGCAGACGCAGACCTCAGGTTTCATCCGAGAACCAGTCGATGCGGACGGGTGAGATTAGTAAAATCTTGAGCAAGGAGTGGAATTCCATGCCTTCAGTCAGTAACCCATCCTCTATTTCTCCTCCTCCAATCTCAATTTCTTCCCCGCAGTCCGAAAAGCAATTCTATCTCGACCGAGCAAAACAGCTCAAGGAGACCTTCAACTCAAAGTATCCCGACTACGTCTACCGCCGCCGACCGAACAATTCGCGCAGGCGCCGCGGCAGGCCAGACCCACCGAACCACACTAGCTCATCCCTCGATGGTAGCTCTGCGCCTCCTGATCCCGGAGACGATCTTTCAAGGGTAGGTGATCTCGGAGAATCATCGCCCACAGAAGGAGACGATTCTCGCTTCGATGCGCACTCTGTTCGGTATTTACGCTTACCCCATGACACGTCACAGACATATGGCGAACACGGCCTATCACTCGGTCTTGGTTCTGCTGGGATGCACTCGAGAACCCACGGGCACACCCTCCCGCATACCAACTTGTTGTACAACTCGGATCCCTACCGACATTCAACCTCACACGATTCGAGGCTTTCGTATCTCCCTACACCAGGCGAACGCTCACATCCACATTCACATCCACACCCGAATTCCCTCCCGTCACCTAGGACAGGTATACCGTCTCTTCCACCTTTTCTATCCTCCCAATCCATGTATTCGTCCCAGAGCACCACGCCTTGGGGCGAATCACGGTTAGATTCGCATGCGCGGTCTACGACATCGACGACGTCATCTTGGTTAGGGGGATCCTCTGCGGGTGGGACGACTTCCGCTCGGGCGCAGTCTGGGTCTTACGGTTCAAATTCAAGTTCACCGCCCCCCTGGCCCGTCTCGACAGGTTCTCCTGCGTCAGCGAGTTCCGCCGCCGCTGGAGGCGGAGGTGGTGGAGGTGGCGGTGGAGGTGGAGGTACAGGACAGCCATCGTCAATATATGATTTTCCTACGCTCAATACACCCTTTTACCCCCCGCAGTCACAATTGGGGAGTGGGAGTGGGAGCGGGGGAGTTGGCGGAGGAAGCAGTCACTCTGGTGGACCGACAGCGACGGGGGGAAGTCTGTTTGGGAACGGAAATCACCATGGTGCGTCGAGTAATCAGTTGCCTCTGCCGCATTTGGGTTCTGTTGCTGGTAGCAGTAGCAGCAGTGGGGGAGGAGCTGGAGGGAGAACACATTCAGGAAGCAACTATGACCATCGAACGTCTTCTTCGTCTTCTTCGACATCATATGCTGCTGGTTCTGGATCGCCCTCGTTGAGCGCTGGATCGGGGTCGTACACTCCAACACCAACAAATGCGAGCGTGAATGGAACAGGGAGAGATTCGTTTGGGCAATCCACGAGTTCGCGACACGGTTCTTCTGTTCTTCCCCGATCTGCGGCGGGTACAGGTTTGGGGTTGGGGTTGGGTGTAGGAGGGGTGCTCCCGCCTGTACAGTCTCTTACTGGGTACAACCAGCCGCATTCGTTGTTTTCTTCAAATTCGGCTTCTGCGGGTTCTTCAAGTTCGGATTTACATGATATGTGGTCCAGGGGGGCGGTTGGTGGGCAGCCATAAAGTCTGAACGGTGTCCGTGCTGATGAAGAGAGGGGGGTGTTCCCTGTACCCCCGGTGTGTCTATATGTTGTTGGGTTTCTCCCCCGTTTTGGTTTTGTGATATTCTTCTGTCCTGTTCCCTTGTCCTTTTCTTTTTCTTTCTTTTCTTGTCGTTAAAAATCAAGCTATCATCGCACGGACTCGGAATTTCTCTTTTTCTTCTGTCTGTTCTTCCTGGCTTAAATTTATTCCTTCAACGTTCAATTTTCCTGGGGTTTCTTGTGTGTACTATTACCGTCATTAATGTCGTCCCTGCTAACTTTAACTGCCCATTGACTGAAACTAGGTTTTAGCGTCAGCGAATGATTGTACCCTATCAAACACAAAAAAAACACTCGCCCTTTTTTGGGGCTTTTTCGTGGCTTTACTTGCGGCTTACAGTTTATCGTTTGGTTCTTTCTTGTTCTTGTTCTTTGAGTTCAACTTTGTTGCGACTCGGTCGGTGCCATACGTACCGTACCCATCACTGATTTCAATTCCCGAGTCGTCTCACCCTTTCAAGGTTACCTAGGGTTTCATGTTCAATTATGGTTTCTGATTTTCGACGCTGTAGTATAGGATAGATAGTATGCCATAGTATATACTGTATATATTCATGTCCACGGTTTCTCCGGTTTCTCTCTCTCTCTTTCTCTTCTCCGCTGTCATTGTCGTTATCGCTTTCAAACTTGTCTACCTACTACATAGTACGTATCTTGCTACCCTTGCCATGCACGTCACAACTGCACCTCAGCTGTATCATTTGATTATTTCCCCCCCTTGATTTTCGTATCAATATCATTGTTACATATCTTTGGCCCCTCACTTATAGACACAGGGCTCGAGGTCAAAGTGCGTTCCATAGAAGTACAGCAGTAAGTACAAGTTAAGCGCCATTTTTGCCGACGCCAAGCATCACACTCGGTTTCGCTTGCTTTGCGGCGCATAATTGTCCGCCGGGTGCTAAGCTGTGCTAAGAGGCGCTAAGCTAGTAAGTATGTAGTGCGCTAATGCTCCGCACTGCCGTCCTTCCGATTATCCCCACCATTTGTGCGGTGCTCAGAGAGGAAAAATTCGAAACACGTTTGTTCTTGAAAGCAGAGAAAGCGTAGCTAAGCAGGCATGTATCATTTGAACATTTCAAGGCGTTTGCTGCTGTGTTATCTTCATTTACGAAC
>JH814873.1:52727-98031 GCA_000296255.1 Omphalotus olearius VT 653.13
CTTGCGCCAATTTCGCTTCTCTCAGAGAATGCTTTCAAGACGGTTATGGAGATTGACACTGTACGAAGTCTGTTCCACTCTCGCTTTGCCTACCATGTTCAAAATCTTTTTTTTTTTTTTTTTTTTTTTTCCTTTTTCGCCTGTAGCTCGGGACTTTTAACACTATAAAAGCAACTCTTCCACATATTCGTGCTTCGAAAGGATCTTATATTCATGTTAGCGCGACTCTTCACTACAATGGTGGGTTTCGTCGCGAGAGAACCGCTCTCAAGCTCACGTTCTTTCGCAGGTACACCTTACCAAGTGCACGTTTCCGCAGCCAAAGCAGCTGTCGACAAATTATCGAATGTTCTCGCTGTTGAGGAGGGTCCTCACGGTGTGCGGTCCAATGTTATTGCTCCTGGTCCCATAGCTGGTACCGAAGGAATGGATAGACTAACGAATCACAGACAAACAGAGCGTTTTGTCGGACCATCCGGTCGAATGGGTGATGTAAAGGATATCGCTAATGCCACCATATTTCTGTTCAGTGATGCAGCTTCGTATATCACCGGTCAGGTACTTCCTGTTGACGGTGGATACGAGCATCTGAGAACAAGCCAATTACCATACCCACAGTCTGTTCTCGACCCAGCCAGTGTGCAAAGCATGATCAAAGGTAGACTTTAAAGTAAATATAGCTACGTCGTGTATTTTGCTCTTGAAAATGTCTTCTCGCTTTGTTCGCGTACTCAAGGTCGTTACAGGATCCGAAATTAGATGAGAAAGTACGTCTATGACTACACGCCGACTTTGAGAGGATTTTCAAATTTCGGAGACTATATTTTCAAGGCTACGATCTCCCCAGAAACGAGGCCCTTCAGGTGGAAACTCGTATGTCAGTACATAGACGTGAATTCACTCGTCGCTCTCGATCAAGATCTGCCCTCGCCCGACGATTCATTTCTCTTCGGAAAACCAGTTCGGAGTGGAAATACGGGATGATGCCCCACGGGGTATATAACCAATGAATTGGAGAAGGTAGATCGATCCGCGTTGTAATTTCCCTCTTTAATTCAAGAAACTGAATATAAAATGCCACCTGGAATTATATTGATCCAAAAACAATTTCGCGGATTTGAAATTCATACTAGGAGGTCAAAGCGTGTGGGACACTCTAGATCTTCGCGTAGAAGTACTGGAGTTTCGAGTGCAAATGGAAGGTGGGCGAGCACTTGCAAATGTTTGAGAATGTAATTTCCACGAAATAATCCCAGTATCACTAATTCTAGAAGATTAGAATGAGAACTTCCCAGTCTGACTCTCATGGAGCATCAAAGAATGCAATCATGATCGTACCGTACCGGGAGCGAGATGCAAGTCTCGATATTTCTCCGTGGCGCAAAGGCCTCGACAGTCAGTCATCGTGGAATGTTACTAGACACTGTACCTTACGAGCGCTTTGAATTGAATACGCAGGCGCTGACGTGTTGGTGGTCCTTTCGTATAGCACGTACAACTTGCAAGGAGGAATTTCGGTCGAGGTATATCTCATCCAAGAAAAGATTGTGGTAAGAGGAACAAACACAGTGCCTTGCTTTTCGTGAACGAGAGTCCGATATTTGGCCGCGAATTCCATAAACGGCAAACCGTTGGAGTCCCCAGACGTTAAAGAAATCCGACTCGCTCTTGCGAGTTTACAGAATTCGACGCGCTGGGGTGAAAATCAGCACGTCAAGAAGGCTTTTGAAACGGGAGTAACAGAGACAGATCGGACAAACCTCGATTTTGAGAAGAATGATCAACTGACGAAAATGGGTTGCAAGAACCTACTCTGTCTGTCGACAACTTCCAATATTCTGGGAGGGTTTAACGACCTTGGTCGTGTGTCGTGGCCCATCGATCTTCTGACTAGCCTAGGTGGCGCCCGCTGAGAAAGATGTGCCTAGCCAATCTGGGCACTACGACAATATTTGTTCCTCCGACTGTTTATCTACATACATTTTTGTCTCAACAGCTGCAAAAGTGTGCCAAAGGGAAAAATGATACGTACCATCTCAGGCTACCGAACGCGCGGTTTCGAATCAATGAGCTTGGTTCAAGGTCCCCCCCCACGATGTTCCTGTTCCAGCAAAAATCTATGGTAGAAGACCAAGAACTCCAAGTTCCGACGCAAAGAACAACGCAAAACTGCCGCTCACCTGGAAGAAGCGGCGTCGCAGATAAGGCTAGGAATAACCTCTTCTTTCCTATTCGTCCATACATCCCATTTTCAGCTTCGAAAATTCAGGCAGGAATGCTTCGTCGTCGAAATTTCACCGACACAGCCCGGGAGATTTAGTGGCGTCTGCAGGGCAGGTCTCAGGAATTACGAGGCATATAGTGTCCAGGGTGGTCGGGTGACTAGAGCGGAATAAAGCCAGCAGAGGTATAACCGGGCGAGAAGGACTCGATCTACTAAAGATCCGACAAACAGAGGACAAAAGGCTGCTTTGTGTCCGAGAGTCTTTCATTCGCAACTTGTATTGACACTTGCGAGTCGTGTTACGCTTCGCGTGGAGAGCAGAAAACTAGCGAGTGCGTAGCGAAGGCGCTTCAATATAGTTGAAAAAATGGACTGTATCCAGTCTGACATCTTCTCGCACAAAATCTGTAGCCAAAATTCAACTTCCGGGTCTAAAACTTATAGAGTAAACATCATATCAACGTCAATCTCTCAGGGGAAGGGATGCGTCAACTTGGGCCGCACGAGCGCTCGACAAGTATGCTGTCCTCCGTGCCTCCTGAAGGCGGCGATTTCAGTCCGAGAAGATGAAACAGCAATTCAGGACCCAGGTCTTACCGAGATTACTAAGAGAAAACAGAAATTCCTTGGGGTTGATTCCAGAAGGAAAAGAGCTGGATGCGGCGGTAAGGACTAACGGCGACTCGGACGTGACATTCAGGCGACGACGGCATTACGTCCAGCTAAAATCGCCTTAACTAGATTAAGGCATCATAAGCATTAGGGACTATGGGATGAGAAAATATCACGACAGGCATCAAGCCCCTACCTCAATGATACCGCATAAAGACAACAAACAGATCTTGTGATCACACAACGGCGGAAATCCAGGCGAAATTTCGTTGAGGGGGCCCACCTACATTCGATCCCTGGTGCGGATTGTCCCGACGAAAACCAAAGAGAAGAACCCGAGCGAATCAGACCGAATACGTTCTCGTGTAAGCGAGCCACACAAACACCTGCTGTCAGAAGGCCTCGTGTCGTCGAGACTCGAAGAAAAAAAACATCCCAGGAGTCGGAATATGTGGCATTGACGCATTTGACCTGGGAAGGGCCCGTTATCCTGGACTGAACCAGCTTCGAAAACCAGCTCGTTTAAGGGTACAAAACAGAGAAGATTCACGATTCGAGGAGGCTTTTGAGAGCTCTAGGTCCTGTACTATGAGAAAAACTCGTTTCTTCTGGATGGACCATTGTCAACTCGGACATCTCGTGACTGAGGACATACCCGTCATGATGGGGACAATGGGTTCCCTTTGCTGGAATGAACGGAGGAGTAAGTGACGATCTCCTTGAAAGTACTCAGTCCAAATTAAACCTTGTTTTCGAGGTGGTCGGTCATGAGGACAACGGCGAGGAGCCTGAGGAGGAACATGAAAACGAAGAAATATGAAATACCGAGAAGTCTACATGCGCAACGCAACGTGATCCTACCGGCACTCTAGAACCCTGTACAAACACTTTATACAACCTCTACAGGACGTCGCAACTCGTATGAGTTCACCCGACTTATTTGCAGCACCCCAGTCCTTTTCGTCTCGGGCAGCGCTGCATCTAGTCCCTTTGTAGTCATCTGGAAATCCTGTACTCTCCGAGGTCGACGGTCGGCCAGCTCTATTCGAATGCTCTTGATAGAAGGTAGAGCACGCATGAGCTCTACCAGCACATGATCCAGTTCTAAAGCTTCCACGACCGCAACACAGCCTTCGCCGAGAATAATGATCAGGTCCCGAAGCGCGAAGGGTCGTGTTTGAATCACATATCGAAGATGTTGTACCAGAGTACGCAAACTCTGAGGATTAGACTCGCAGTTCACAATTAGCTGGATCAGGTTAGGGACTAGGCTGAGAGTAGCAATATTCTCCGGGGAAGGATATTCAAACCCTAAGAGAGCTAACAACAATGTTAGGAACTTTTGATCGACTTTTGAAAATACAGTTCCTTACTGTTATGTATGAATAGCGTCATATCAAGTCTACGAATAGATGGCCCAAACAACACCAGGTGCTGACGGATGTCAAAAAGGATTGTGTGGACACCGAGCTCCTCCAGATTACCAAGATCGAAGAATGAGTTTGGTTGCAGGAAAAGAGCATCCTTGATCTCTTCTGAAGTAGGACCGCAATGAAGCAGTGATCTTACTGGAAACCTGCCATTTCGAGAAGGATTCCAAGCAGCTCCGCTCACTGGAGTCATGTCAGCTGACTCTTCTAGAAAGAGAGCGTGTAGATGCAGTACAAGGGAATTCCGTGGATCGAGTATACTCTGTAGGAATCCGACAATCTGAGCAGTTGATCGCAGTCGAAGATTGTGTATTTCCAAAACATTCAGTGCACAAAGAAGTTTAGGGAGCGGTTGAAGCAGGACATCAGTCTCCTCTTCGGTAGCGTCGGAGCCGACAGATAAGACGTGTATGAGGGAAGTGATATGATCAGAGAGTATGATGAGCTTCCAATTCTCTGTTGAAACTCGAGTTCCCTTTAAATGAGTATGTGGAGGTGGCGAGTCCCAATCAGTATTGGTAACAGTCACGGAATAAAACAGAATCGATTGGCTCCGCTGAAGCCATGAACGAGCTACTAGGCAACAGTTCTTGAGATCCAATGGCGAATCCCATAGATAATCTATGAAGATATGAAAGATTTCAATAGGGAAAGTAACAGCAGGCATACCAATTTTTCAAAAAAGAAAAAGCTCGGGGGCTGTCGCAAACAGAATTATTTGGCATTATTTATATTAGTAAGCAGCACCATAAGTTTCAGAACTGTTCCTTCGATTTCGATACAAGCGTAGATATAATACACGAGGAAAGTATCTTTTTTAAATGTAGATGTCAAGATACAACAAAAAAATCTCCCTGGACGTGCATGGGAGGATGAGCGAGAGAGGTAGTCCACAGTCCGGTCGTGCGTAACTCGAACGGAACTCAAGCGAAGCACATTCCGACAAGCATGAAACCTACTACGCCGGAGAGCGAGGTGACCATGGTTTTGATATTGATTGGCATCAAGGCTGTAGCACCGCTGCTCGATCCTCCGGTGGCGGCGCTCTTGCCAACGCTGGTAGAGGTAGGTGTGCCAATAGCGCCAGTCTCCGTCGTCTTTGACGCAGCAGTAGAGGTGGCTGATTCGAATCTGTCCAGAAATATGCCTTGAATATGCGTAGGAGATACATGGGTATATTTTACTCACGCAGAGGAGGCAGCCGAAGGATCCGTGTTCAAATTGATCAAGACGCGATCGACGGCATGAAGGACACTATTCTTCGTGAGGATATCCGTGCGCGTCACCATTCCGGTTAGATTCCCATTCGAAACGAACGTTCCAGAGGAGTTGGTAGCAATCTGTAAAGTTTCTCCCGCTGCCGAGGTAAATGTCGCGCCTGAAACAAGCGAAGGTGAGTACACTGATGTGCCGTTGATCACCTAATTTTTAATGAATGCAGCGCCGACAATGAGTGCAGAATGGGGACGTACATGGTTCTGCAGAAGAATCTCTAGCGCTGTAATATTGTTTGCCAAACCACCAAACGCGCTCTCAGTAGCTTGTATCGCCTGGTCGTTGGGAGCGAACAGCGTAAATCCGGTAGTTTGTGCTTCAAAAATCGTGGCGAGGGATTGATTGGAGCCGTTGACTTGCACTTGAGTGTTGTTGAGGAAGGTAGAAAGAGTGCTCAAACTAGCATTTTGGTTCAAGTCCGGGTCCGTTAGGACCGCCGAGAGGTTTGGTGGGATGGTGAGGACACTAGGGATAACGTTGAGAAGAATACCAGTTCCATTGACTTGAGTGGAGTTGGTCACTGTAACATTCCTATAATCACGAACATGAGTGAGACGGTCCGCAAGGCGCAGGAAAATGATCAATACTCACGGTTGATTGAGGATCTGCACTTCGCTGCCATTTCTAGTCCATACGAGAACCTGGGCCTTCCCGCCCTCTAAAGTCACAAACTGCGAGTTATTTAGCAACGAGCGACCAATCGTAACGTTCGGGAACGATTGCGCTTGCAGCGAGCCTGAACTGTTGGACGTAGAAAAGTTTCCATTGTAGATATGGTAGGCGAGGGTATTCGCAACCAAGTTGGGATCCGAGGAGAAGTTCGACGACACTTGAGAGACTACAGAACATCCGTCAGTCAAGTGAGACAAAAAACTGCGGAAGACAGTAAGCCGGCGGATAGCGCGAAAATGGAACGGAAGAGCTGTGACCTTTCCGATATAGTAGGAAATGAAGGCTATGAGAACTACTCCACCCACTGCGCAGCAGCGCCAGGGTGGGCGGAAATCCCAAGGAAAGGCAAAGTAACGATATGCGAAAAACTTACAAGCTTGATCACTGGGCGCAAATATGGCGAAATCTTCTCCGCTCCCCAACGCCGTAAGAAGCTCTTGCCCAGTTGTCGTCTGATTCAAAATCGTAGCCAACCCGGCCAGCGTAGTGAGTCCGGAGGCATTGAACGCTTGTAACAGCGCAGTCACAGCGCTATTGTTCTGGGCTAGAGAAACACGAGCAAGTGCTGCAATAAGAGCATAGATGAGGAAACGCATAACTGATCAAAATTGGGAGATGATGTTGGGACGAGAGCAGCCTGAGTTCGCGGGTGGGAGCCTTAAATATGAGGAGACGAGAAGGAGGAGCAACAGGCGTAAATATGAAGTGTATTCAATGCAGTCATTGTGGTCTCAGTACATCGATTACGACGGCCGGGATGATGTAGTAAGGAGCATCGGATGCAGATGCACGTGCGATTCATGTGATCGCGACACTCCGGCCGTCTGGATGTGGGAGATCAGGCAAAGTGATAATAAGTAGAGATTTGACGAACTTATCGTAAACCACACCTCAGCCCGACCCTTCTTCGACTCCCCTTGCGGGCCTGCTACACCTGCACCGTGGTCCCAAACTCCTCTTAATCCAAACCCCTCAACATTCTCACCCCAGCCGCAGCATTCACAACCGAAACTCGGTTATAATCACAATCAACCTCGTTGCCTCGAATGCCCAGTACGGATCCTTGGAGTTGTACGGCCGGAAGAAGCTAGCATCTTTGATCGGATAATGGGGGACGAGTGAGCGGGAGTTGACTAAACATGCTTGTCAACACCGAGACATTGAACAGATCCCCGGTAAAACGCTCTAGCCGTGCGTGCGTCACCCCGACGTTTTCGAATCGGAGTTATACACCGCGCGAGGTAGTAGGGCGGGTGGATCATCTACGATGATTTCACATTCGAGCGATGCAGCGTCAGGCGCGGACGAAGCATTAGCATTGACGAGGCATAATTATCGTGCCATAACAATGTGTTATACCCGTGCTACCGCAGCGAGTAGGGTGAAAGGTGGAAGGATGGGATGGGATATGGTATCATTGACCAGGGAGTAGTGTTGCGTAGGCTGCCGTCAAAGCCGTTTGCCAAGAGTGCTTCCGCCTTCAACATGAACGAAAAAACCCTCAATAAAAAGCGCATGACAGTTATGAAGCGAGCACACCTTGCATCCCATTCAATAAATTTCAAATGTAGAATCTCCTCTACGATACACCATTTACTGTACCCATGAATGTGACATTCTTGTCGTCAATCAACACGGCTAGCCCTAGTTTGAAGTTGTCGAGCGGGAAATGCGTAATCTGAGGGTGAAAGCCTGTCCGCCTCCATGGATTTCAATAAAAATCTCCGGCCACGACCTGTTCATTATTTAGCTCCCGCAATGACCACGTTCTGGAGGAAACTCACTATACACCCATCGGGCCAGTGACACTCGTTACAACCTTTTGTATGACTCGCGAGAATGACCGTGCAGTACCGTTCATGTGTGGCTTCTTTCCTAGCAGAAGTAGTGCCTGACCTGCAGATAGCCTCAGGGTAGCATAATTGCCATGTCCGCCGCCCAAAGAATTCCAAAAGGGCATAGGTTTTGGAACCCTCGGCAAGAAATCCACTCTTGTTGGCGACATCGAAGGAACCGTTGTCGTTGTCAAGTACTGGGCGAGCGGGTTAGAAATGTTGTCCTGGAGGTGGCGAGTAAGGGGACTCTGGAAGAGAAGTTTTTGCAGAGAAAGAAGCACCATATACGCGAAGGCTCTCGAAAGCCAACGGAAAACTTAAGGTGTTGACAGCCGGTCTAACTTTAGCTGAGCTAGCATAGGAGGGGAATACGATACAGCACGCACCACGGATGTATGTTCTTCTTTTGCACCGTATATCATATCATGACGAATCCCTGCACTTGTGGCTCATGAGGTCGACGATTGTACTCTCTGAGGTAGCGAGTGCCGAGACGATCCCAACATTCCCATTCTGGAATAACACTCGATTTTCGTATCCCATGAAATCCTCAGCGACAGGCTGTCATTCGCTAACAGCAAGTCGGAGGATATCGCGTCGGATAACTAGAAAAAGTCTCAAAAAATGTTGCACACAGTAACGCATGCGCATACCGTACTCACCTTCGAATTGACCAAACAGCGTATCTTCGGTGACCGAGGTACCATCCGCTTTTGCCTTTTCTTATCCCGTCATCTCCTTGTGCTAAGTCCCATCTTCATTTTTCAGGACAACAGTGAGACTTCCTGGTGAGTGCCACATCTTCAATGTCCAACCTGGGTGACAAAATCTCTCGTTCTGTCGCATCATTCATCATAAATGGAGCTGACTGGGTAGCACTCTTTTCAAGAAGAGCTGCAGAAAAACCTAAGAAAAAGCCAGTAATTATCTCGGACTGAAATGCATGTTTCAAAGTGAGGAAAGACATCTGGAGCAAGATTGTCACTCACAAGAGAGATCTTTAGTTACTGAATATGTCACCACTGGAAAGAATGATGAAGGTCCACAGTAACAATCAAATTGAGCCGCAAAGTATATCGGGAACACATTTTCGACCCGCATGTAAGTAGAAATGAGGCAAGAGCGACACTGGAGAGGTACGCGATGGCGTGTGAAATTTACAGGACAAAGCCGTGGCCGGCCGGCGCATTTGCAAGAGATTCGGACCGTTCGGTAGATCGGCGCATCGGCACGAATGAATGCCGGCGAACTCCAAATAAATGAAAAAACTCGTCTAAGTTCTATTCAAAACGATCTATATCTCTAAAAGTAATACCATCGCCCGTTCTTCTCTCTCAAAAAACGTCTCATCTCCAACACTCTACAATTCTGATGTAGCGAGAAAACACAAGAAAAAAAGCCTGAGAAACTTTGAAAGGAATCTGACCGTTGGACCATGCAAGCTACACCTTGACGAATATGCGTCGATCTTTTCGGAAACGAGCTGTATGTCCAATAGGTCAGATCGTGTAGCTGTTCAAGACACAAATAACGTACCGTACAGAATACACAGCGCACCGAGTACCTGAAGTCCGCCGGAATATACCGTTACAGATACCCACTTGTTTCCTGAAGCTGAAAGCACAGCAGCCGCTATCGAACTTCCCGCAAATTGGCCTATCATAAGCCTCGGAATCAGCTGGGATGCTCTGATTTTCGGAGAGTAAATATAAATCCTCACTAACCTGGTGAGTTGGCTAGAATCATGAACCCAGTGACAGTCGACAGTCCTTCCATTCCGAACAGTGAAGCGCACACGACTGGAAGGAGACTCATGAACCAGCACCCGACAAATCCGTTCAGAATCGAGAAAATGATGATAGCTGGATATGACTGAGCGAGGGTCCAGAATATCATTTGCAATAGACCGCCGAAGAAAAATGAACAAAAGAACATGTTGATGGGACCAACGGTATCAGCCAATCGACCCGAGGTTATCTAGGGTTTTGTGGGGTTTTGAAACAGAATACGAGGGGTCAGTGCCAAAAGACAAAGAGAAGAAAAGAAATAATAAAGGAGGAACAGCAATCCTCACTCGACCTAATCCAACTAAACGAAAGAAATTTCAATGAGTTTTTGACATTCAATTTCACTGTATGAGAGTTTAAACGCACGGGAGAAGTTCATGACAATGAGCGGAACTGTCACTTGAAGCGACTTGGGATCCAGATACGGCACCTTCTCCCTCGTATACGTTTCACTGAAATAATAAGGGATCTAACGGAACGGTAATCATGAACCAATTAGCAAAACGAGAGGCAAGATGAGAGTCGTGCACCGTACCAGGTAACCGAACACCCCGAAAAACATGCTAAAAGCAACACTAAGGAAAGTGCCATTGATTTTGGGAAGCCAGCGTTTCTTCGCAGACAGGTTCGTCCCAGGGGGGACACGTTCCTTGAGCATGAACCAGGCGATCGTCCAGACGAAGGCATGTATTGAGCTGAACACGATCATCGTCTTCCTGAAGCCAATTTTGACAATCCTAGAGCGGAGGTATGTAGGTAAGTTTCTGCTTGTTACAGGAAAGTGAGATTACACACAATTGTCTCATTATGAGAGTCTCAACTCCACCACCGATACCAGTACCACTAACAGCGATCCCAGTAGCCAGCCCACGTTTCTTGTAAAACCATTGGGAGGAAATCGAAAAGTAGAGAGGCATCGCCATTCCTTGGGAGAGCCCCAGGAATACACCTTGAAATAGGAAAAGGTGATAGACTTTCGTCGCAAAAGCCGATGCGAGCAGGCACAGATAAGCCAAGACGCAGCTGATTGCGATCATTTTCTGACAATCGCAGTGCGTCGATTTGAATGATGTATACACAGTCGGTAATTATGCCAATACTTACTTTGTACCCACTAGAAAGAGGTTGTCACTATTCAACGTCTGTATATAAGCTAGACAATACTCACTATCGATCACCCAGGCCACCGAAAAAGTAAGCACTGCCGTTCATTGTCTGCAAAAATCATGAGAACTCGGGGCAAATACATAACACCTCAAATACATACGAAATTCATGAGGCCTATGATCGTGCTGAGCACACTGAGGCTCGTGTTAGGAAACATGGTCGTATGATAGTAGTCTTGAAGAACACCCCAGTTCAAGCCCCAACCCCTACAATGACATGCATGGGTTGATCAGGTACGAACGTCGATACTGATAGCATAGTGAAAAGAACGTACAAGGCGGTACAAGCATACAGAAAGCAGCCAAATACAACAAGCCAAGCCCGAAATCCGCCATCTGGGTAAGCGTCTTCCGGGGGTAACAAGTTTGACACCGTGTCTGCAGCATCTTGTATCGTCGTCGACTTGCTCTTCTCGCGAGTGAGGGGCCGGTCTAGTTCGGTAGGAGGTTGCTTGGTATTGGCGAAAGTAGCCTCCACAGGCATAACATCTTTTGATTGAATCCTATACAAGTCGTTTTCTTCGTAGGTAGCCATCGTTGATCGTCGTTCTACTGGAAACAATTTGTCGAATGCGGTCGATAGTCCTGAGTCCTGCGAGGACGAGAGTGAAGAGTCTGTAGGACCTTTCGCGCCGTCAGTATCTTTTTTGCGCAGGAAAAGATTGAGAAGGACCAAATGACTCGCACCGGCTTTATATATGTTATCGATTTGTAGTACCGGAAAAAGGTTTTCTGGAAGCGATGAAAAGCAGGATGTTATTGGCTGAGATCTGGGGTACGCTTAAACCGGGCCGCTCATTACAGGCTCAACAAAAAGTGCCGAATACTCAAGCGTGAAATCGCAAAAAAGCACGCCAACGAAAAATTTGGCGGATTTGATCTTTGATGGCAATGGATACTCGCACGGAAAGATTGTGTTCAATGCACCTCCTCAAGTTGATCCACTGCGGGTTGTTTATATCCTCCTATTCCTACGCGTACGTTCATTGCACATATGCTGAGTGAGAAAGATGATTAAAAATTAGTGACCGGTGATATCATGATCCAGCATGAGGCGATCGAAAACGTACTTGAGGATGAAGGCGAAGGTCTGCAACGTGGTAAAAAAACAAGCAGATTGAGGAGAAACGTAAAGTTGACGCACCGACGCACCTCACCACACGGGGATAGTAAATTCCTCAAGTCCGGACTATCAGGGGTCTTGGGTTGGAGCATAGAGGAGGCTCTTTAGAGAGCATACGTTTCTATGAGCAGTATCGTTTCGTTTTCATCTAATGACCTACACCGTTAACAGATAGGGGGTCCTTCGACACCGGTGGCTTGTCCTATCATCGTACGCCAGAATCACATCCAAGAGCAAAAAGACAAAAGCAGTATGAGATTATCACGATACAAATATCATGACCTCATATCTCGATATTGCATTCTATAAATTTCATACTGTAAACCTTCCAATATCGAGAGCCGGCCCGTGTATCCTCTGTCTTCTCTCTTCCCGGCAACCGATAAAAACACCTCACTAACCCCTGCCCCTCGCAAGAGGGAAAACGGCGACCCGGAGCATGCAATGTTTCCTGAAGGCGAAGAGTTATGTTGGGGTTTGCTCTTGTACGTTTAAACCAAGTGCGAACACCTCCGACTGCCAAATTGGCTATCGAAAGGAATGCAGGGAAAAACATCTGGATGACACCGAAGTTCGGATGAAACACCTCGCTTATGTCGGCAGGGCATCCAACTGCCAGATGGAGGACAAAGGTAGTGTAGATCAATGAGCTCCTTTACGAGATTGTGTTGAGAGGCTACAGTGAGCAGCATGCGGGGCGGAAGGTATCTAACGTTGATTGGACTGCGACAGAACGACATGTATCAGGTAGAAGATTGACAGAGATGGTTCAGAGCTGGGAGGTAGATCGAGAATTCTATTGCACAAGTGAGGAATGAAGGACGAAGGGAGTCAAACGATGAGGATATTACGGCTGGAAATGAAAACCGAATTAGAACCAACCAACCGTGATACAAGACCAGAAGAAGCACCTACCTGGGATGAAAACAATTATAAATACAACTTTCCAATCCAGCACGCCTTCGACTCCAAAAAAACTCGACCTCATGCACGAGGTGACTACCGAAGCGTGTTAGGTCCTATGGATTTCTCGCAAGGGTTTGTGCATAGACGTTTGTATTCACATTTTCATCCAGAGATTAATGCAGAAGCCCCAGCCAGCGCACCGGAACGGTAGGGGCTCGATGAATAACCTTTTCGACTGTCCGAAACAGGTCAGGCAGTGGCTTCAACGAGGGGCGACGGGAGAGCATACTGATGCCAATGTGCTTGAGCGTATGCTCAGGGGAAGGATGGAGCAGAGCAGATCGGGAAAGAGAGGAAGTTGAATTGGGTTTGAGGAATAGCATATGGTCCGAAGATTGAAGGATGCTCGAGAAGAATTATACGAAGCTAAGCAGTCTGACATGGTGGCTCTGGACCCTAGAACGCGCAACTTGGCTCTGCGCGAGTGCGTCGACTGATCTGTCCTGCTCCTAGCTTGGTGACCAGCCCTCTAAAATGAGCGTTGAGCCCCTAACCTCTATCGAGGATGCAGAATATCTCAAAGGGGCGTGCTTCAAGTCTATCCTGCTCTTTTTTCGGTTTCCTCGAACGCTTGTAGGTTCGGATCCTTATGCTCCGGGTCCCTTGCGCAATTGGATTGAGGTTCAATGACCCGGAACGAATGTGTGGATACGTTTTGATCCCATGATCAGAGCCTAAAAGTCGCAGTCTTCCTGAGATGATAAAGCCTCGCAGCATTGCCCTGAGTCTAGCTTTATGCGCTGTCATTGCGAGCTCTTGACTTGTAAACATCGTAGAGGAACTATATTCAACGACTTGAACATACCCTTTATACCTAGAAACCTACGCCACCATTCCGCTGTCAAAAGTTCGTTCACCAAAAAGAAGTATCGCGCTGAAAGAACAATCATGAGGTCTGGTTTTTTACCAATCACTGGACAAAATGAATGACACTCACCTGCACACTTGGGCTTCGAATAAGCATCGTATGCTGCAGAATACATCGCCCAACTGAGAAATTGAACTGACCTGGACGCGCGCTTGCGGAGCTTGAATGTTTTGGCAGCCGCATGTCACCTGAACTTTGAATTGAACGATTCATGGCAACTTTCAACTCAGAACACTCCAACTTTCTACTAACATAACAATAGAAGTTCATCAGAAGTCAATGAACATCGCAAGATGAATAAATCTGTTGTGGTTTGAAAGATGAGAACAGTCACCGTTGGCAATGGTGACGCCGCAGAAGTTTCAGCCATGATGCATGATGCATGAGCTCCAACTACAACTAGTGCCAGTACTCCTTGAACATGGCATGCATATGGCTATCAGCTAGATTGATGAACATTGAAGTGGGAATAGTCTATGTACGTTATGGTTTGTGATTACCATGCTGGCTCCTTGTAAGTAATATGCATTTCATGAAGCATCTCAGATCATGCGGGAAGATGAAGTTCAGAACAATCAATATTGCTGTTTCATCAGGCCCTCAGGAAGCTACAATCTCAGGATTCCCATGGAAGGCAGAGCACTGGGGTACTGCCCCCAACTTAAGGGAAAGGTATATTAACCAGCTCAAAGATATCAGGCTCTGTGCATCCTTCTTCAAGTAGTCCACCCAGTACCTTTATATATGATGCCTTTAGCAGCAAGTAATGCCACTTCAGACTTCCCTTCAGGACTTGATCTATCAGCAAGAGTGGATGGATTGTACTATGGATCTGCCATTTCCATAATGTATGCCATTTAGTTTCAAAAGACTCCTTTTTTGCTGATACTCCATTAGACTTTCTGGGATCATGGTTGTTCAAACATGGATCTACTTTAATGTCAACCATGACAAAAGGTTCTTAAGATGTCTTGTATACCTTATTATTCTGATTTCTATAACACATCTGGCTGATTATTGCACTGCAACTTAGGTTGGACTACTTTGGTATTTAATCAAATTGCCTCATTTCCATACCTTATATTCTGAACCACTGGCAATTGCAGCATCCTTGATCTTGCCTCAACATGCCTCAACTCCCAAATTGTGCATCATTATTTTGTAAAATTATTCTTTCTTATGTCCTTTTGCAATTACTCATGTTTTGTTTTTGGTGTAAAAGATATCAAACTTTGGGAATCTGGCTCTTCTTGAAACTATCTCTGGGTACTTGCATTTAACCTCAAACACTAATATTCTCCTCCAAGCTAATACCTGCATAAGACCACTTAATACAGAGCATCTCTTAACAATACTTGTTGGATTTTGTGTTGAACTATTCTTTGCCTACAGGGTTCACTTGTGTAAGTATGACACTCTTTGCATATGTTGCATTCTGACCTATTTCCAACAGTGAAAAGATGTCACAAGGCTGTCCCTGTACTGATTGTGCTAAGTGCAGTTGGTGGAACTGGTGAGAACACAGGCTACGTCATAGATTACCTAGTTACTGAAAATCATTTCTAATAACTCACTAGTTGCTGGAATTGTTAGTGTTGTACAACAGTTTCAAGACAATTCCACAAGTATATTGGAGCAGAAAAAACAGAAGGTAACTCACTGTTTTCACTTCCTGACACTTGGTACTGTCTTCTCATATACATTCATTTTCAGCTTGCAATAGGTTTCTATTTATACTTGTCACTTTTATCTGATACTTTAAGTACTATTGCACTCTTGTGGACCTTCAAAAAATACAAGGGTGGGATAAAGAAAACAGACACTCTCCTTCAAAAACTCATCCAATATACAGTCACAAGAGGCCTCTTTGTCTCTGTAGTCACCACTCTTGATGCCATCCTGATTCTCACTAAACCAGAAAACCTTTGGTGGTATGTTTTTCAATACTTTCTTACACAGGTCATCTTCTCTTCTCTGCTCATACTTATTATATTTCCACAGGATGCCTTTTCAGCTGTCTCTCTCAAAAGTCTATGTGATCACCATGCTTGTAATGCTGAACTCTCGAAGTACTTTGCAGACCATTGCTAGTACTCAGGCTGGTGTTATTACAGACCTCTGAGATGTTTGCAAATGGTCAGAGCAAGAATCAGTCTTTTTCTTAAATTCAGCAGATTATAGATTCTTAGCAGTCTTATCAGTCTTAGCCCTGTCAATGTCTTTTTTAGGACCAACAGAACTCAATGTACTTAGCACTAGTGACCTTAGGCTCTCCATTTGTGATCAAGACATAGAGCATTTTGATGAAGAAGAGAATAATATATTCACTACCAGAAACCCAAAGTCCATTGAAGCAACTAAATACAAAATTTTCAAGTCAAAAGGCATTGATTCAGGCCTAGAGAGCAGGAGCCTCAGCTGCTTTGACTGAAATCCTGATATAATACCCCATATCAATATATTCATTCATGCAACTGGAACATGAATGTATGCACTTACCCTACAGCTTGAACAATCTCATTCACAACATCTTCTGCAGTTCCGATGTCATTTCCTGGGCAGACCAATGCGGTCACAGGATCACGCCTGTGGAGTCTTGCACGCTTGAGCGAAGAGCGTCTAGGTATGGACCGAGGCTGAGATCGCTTTGACGCACCCGCTGTTGCGGCGTCACCAAAGCATTTCTAATCACTTCTGATCAGGTCAAAGTAACGGAACAGGGTCGAATAAACAATGACAGACCTGGAAGAGCTGGAACTCTTTACTGAACAAAGTAACTTGTGTGCTATCATTGAAGATATTAAACAAACTCCCTTCAGCTCCTGCATTTACATTGAATCCAACATCAAGTTCTACACATCCTCCGAAGCTTGACGATGATGTGACGTTTGAGCTTGTCGAGGAAGATGTCGATTTGCTAGCGCTGGTCGTCGCTGTAGTGCTCACATTCGATGATCCCAGTGAGCTTAAGGCACTCGAACTGGCACTCGCTTTGGCACTGCTTTGCGCAGACATCTTTGCTGATGATATAGCCTGCGGAATCGAGGTAGGGCTCACCGTCACACCCGAAGACGAACCTGAAGCAGAATCTGTCCTTGGAAGGATATTACGCTTACTAGCAGTGCTGTTCGCCGACATCAGACTACCTTGCGCTGTGGATACAGACGAAGCAGTCGAGCTATCATTAGACGATCCAGCAATTGTAACGTTTGTATTGTCCGATGCATCAAGAGAGAGCTGAAGTGTTGCACTCGCGTCAAGGTCCAGAAAGATATTCGCAGAAGCTAGACCTGACAAGGCATTGACCCCGAGATTGATTGTAGGTATGAGGTGTGCGCTCACGTTCCCGGTGGCTTTGACACCAGGACTCAGAGACAGCTTCAGAGCTTTATAGAGGATAAAATGTAAGTGTCAGACTGCCATTAGCCACAAACAGTAGAACTTACGGGTATCATTGATATTAAATGAACCACCGTTCGAGATATTCTTGCTTGGAGGGAACACAAGCTGCGCATTCTCGATTTGGTAGTTCACACCAACAGTCATATCAACGTCAACGTCCAATTGCGCTGTAGCTTCTGCGTCTACTTCGAACGTGGGGCCAATTGAAAAGATTCTGTGAGAAGTATCATGTGAGCGATTAATAGACGTATAATCTGGAATATATACCCTGGGATGTCAAGGCCCGGAATACCAACTGAAAAGATGGAAATCGTTCCCGTGTCAAAAGTACCCTGATAGAAAGTGAATGAGATGCTATATATTCAGGCTTTTGGGACCGAACTTACCCCTACATCAGCGTTGAGGTCGATCGATCCATTAATGTTTGCGTTTAAACCTTCCAGGATATACAGAGTCAGCCCAGAATCAACCGTCCCCGGGCCATCGTTCATCGACATACCTACGATCACAGCGAAATCATCGAGTTTTGGAGGAACGATGGTTCCGGATGCTGCTACTCCAAGACTCGCCTGAGCACTAGCTGATCCATCGACCCCAACATCTAAATTCAGCTTTGCGTCGCCGCATGTCAAATCCGTGTTCAACAAGGTCGCCGATTTATTAACAGAAACAGGTGGAAAGTCGATATTTTTGTTCAAATTGAAATCCGTCAATTGAGATATCGCTTAAAACATCTTCAATACACGAACACATGGGCGAGGAATACATTGGGCGTCTTACAATTGATCGCATCTCCCACAAAATCAAGGAGTCCACGCTCGGGAAAACGGCTGCGGCGCTTCGAGCCAGAGGTAGTTGTCTCCATGGTACCATTCACTTCCGCCCCGGGAAAGTTTGCGCCCCGAATTGCGATATTGACGGTCCCTGCCCTTCCACCAGCATGGACTTTAAGCTACAAAACAGAATCACAAAATACTAGAACTCACTTTGACGGGTCTATCGCAGTGAAATTTGTGTCCAGGGTCAAAGCTTTGACCTCCGGGGTCGAACCGTCCCTCCTGACTATCCGTTTCGAAACGTTGACTGAGATCGATTGGTCTTCTGGGACATAAGCCCGAGCCACGCGGGCGAAGGGGCTCGCACCACACTGTCCAAACCTGGTGTTTTAGCAGAATATATCCCTAGTACACCAAGATTACGCACGTTTTCAGGTAAACGGACAATCTTGCCCTCTGCACCGATATTTTGGTACAGGTGATCACACCCAGTCGATGCAGTGTCATTGTTCACACAGACCAGGCGAATATCCTGGGCCGTCGCTGTAGCGGAGCAATTCAAGATTTCCCATCCAGCAGCAGTGGTGATGTCCGTGATGGCGTCTGAAGAACCCCACTGTTATAAGACATTTGCTCAATTCCGCGCTCAAAGGAAGGAGAATAGACACATACGATTTTCATTGTACCAGACCCCGATTGCCCTGAACCGTTCGAGATAAGTGAATACTGACAGACGCCGTCGAAGCATGGTGTTGACCAGTCATTGGTCGCATATACACGGTTGAAGGATACGAGGAGGGGTATAAAAGAAAGGGCTCTGAAAGCCGGAAGGTCAATCATTGAGTCAAAAGAACGAAAATTGAACGAAGGACGAAGAACGAAGAACGAAGGGAATAGCCACTTAGGGCGAAGGGATCGAAGGAAAGCACTTAAAAAAGGGACGAGACGAAAAAAAACGAAAAACTAAAAAGAAATCGCGAAGCCAGTCGTCCCAACGAAAGAAAATTACGCTGTGAAGTCGTCCACGCGCTGCTCACATCCAGTTTAAGTACCCCCGTCAGACGCCCGCTCGCCAAACCATGATAAAGTAACCATCCAAGCTACAAAAGCACTGGGTATCATCTCTGATACCCGTCGTAGTTGAATAGTCGCCTGCGAGACCGTCCTCAGCTTGTCCCGTTCTCGTGTAGCAACGGAACCGGTAAATATGTATGTAGGTGAGCTCGGTGGAACCACAGGGGTAGATCATGTTGCTGATATATTGACCCTTGCACGTTATTTGATGAAACTCACGGACAATCAGCTTCTGAGGCTGTGGGTAGTAAACGTGAGTCCGCATGCCATCGTCCGAGGAGCGGTCGTACGCACAATACACAAGCTTATGATACATCATTATGACTAGAATGAATCAGGAAAGAGCCAGAAGCGTTTTATCACTCACTTTTGACCTATAATATCAACTATGTAGGAAAGTTGTAGGAAGCTCTAGAACTCCGTGACCAGCCTTCTACGCAACACTTTACATGTGGAAGTTGGAATGGATACGACATATTTGCACAGCCTCAGGGTTGCAAGTATTCAAAAGATCGACGTTTAAGTCCCCGCAGAGTCCGAAGAAATTCACGAGTTATGTACATGCGTACGCACTGTGTCGATAAAGAAAGAATCGGGCTAGGTGGTAGCACGTTGTTTTCAAAGTCCATCGTGGGCTAGAAGCACGACTCTTGACCTCTGCTGACGTGTACACGAAAATCACTTCAAGAAGTAACCAAACAGTAGAAAGGACGATTTTAAAGGAAAGTAAGCTGCTGTAATATACTGTACGCAAAATGATCATATACGAGATTAGAGGTAAGGAGCAAAGCTAGAAATTCTTGAAAGCAAGTCATTTTCACGATGTTTTGCATCGCGTTCACATGTAGGTAGTAGTAGCAAGACAGAAGAGGAAACGCAAGTGTAATTAGGAAGACGTACACGAACAAAAGATCTCCATGAACGAGCAACGCAACTGGACGAACAAGGAGTGTGAAGGCATCTAGAGCAGGTGAGAAGATGATAGCTGAAAGAAGCCCCCTCAGGCTTCAGGGCTGAGGGCTGAGCAGAAAGGCATCGTGCCTTCACCGCCACCGCCACCGCCCATCTTGCCCACCGTGACCACACGGAGACCCGGGAAGAAGGCGTGATAGGTACGCACTGGGTGCGCACATGATCACTGCTGCTTGCATTCTTCCGGGTTCACATTACCGGCTCCAGCGGGGGCACCACCTCGACCTTTCGGTGGTCCACGACGTCTTGGTATAGTTTCGAGTTCAGAATCCGAGTCCTAGTGCAACAACAACGCGAGCAAAAACAAAAGAAATACAATGAGGTTGACAGTTAAGATTAACAGAGGATGGAAAGCTCTATACATCATCTTCGAAGCGACCCTCATCATCGTCATCATCGTCAAGATCTTCAAAATCATCATCATCTTCATCCATCATGTCGTATGCAAGAGCTTTGCCGGTGAAGTAATCGATTGCCCGAGGGATTATCTGAGAAATTTCGATGTTAGGCAATGAAAGAAAACGCGACGAGGCGTAGCGACACACCTTTTCTTTGAGGTCCTCGCCGATTTGATAATCAACCTCGAGCTTTTCTTCAACTTCCTCCATCTCCTCCTCGTCAAGCTCGCCAGTCTCGAGAGCATCCTCCGAAGGAGGGACAGGGGGAGTGAAGAAATTGAAGAAGGATTCTGTTGGACGTGCTTTGCGGACCAACCGAGTGCGATTGGTGTCTAAAAGACAAGCATTTAGGATTAGAAAGTCTTGAATAATGCATTTACCAAAACACTCACTCTTATTCCGCTGCTTCTTGATCTCAAACTCCTTCGTGAGATCCTTATCCTCCTTCCACTTGATCTCGGTACCCAGCGCACGGTCATACACGAAATCACCCGAGTACCCGACTTCCGGCTGGTACAGGTAGGTCTTCTCGAGAATTTCATTCTCGAAGTATTCGTTTGGTGTGAAGACAAAGTGAATCTTGAAACCAGGCTTGGAATCAGGCTGAGAGGCACTGTCGAGGTAGGAGATTCGTATGTCGATCAGGTGCTTCAGGGCACCCTCATCGCGTTCAGTTATGAGCTCTGAGATACCAATATGGTTTCGTAGAGCAGTCAGCCAGAACTGAGGAATCGCAGCAGGACCTGATGGGACATCTTTTGGTAGAGGTGTGTATTCATCATCGTCTTTAAGTGCCTGTTTCTCGCCATCCTCGACCTCTTCTGCTGTGGCCTCAGCAGAACCGGTAATAATGGCGTGTCGGCGCTCATACAAAGGTTTTTGGAGTTCGAGATACTTCAGGTGGCAGATATCAGCGATTGAACAAAGTAGCGCGATCGATTGACGTACCTTTTTCTCTAGCTCAAGGCATTCCCGTTTATACTTGTTCTGAAGGTCATTCTGCTTCACCTGGACACCCTTCAAGGCCTCGACGCTACGCCTGACCTCCACAGGCAAACTCTCGATATATCCCGAGCTTTTACCTTCCAACAAAGCCAGTTTTCCCCGAACCAGGCCTAACATTGTGTTTTGAATCTCAGATGCCTCTATCTGGTCCTCCTCTTCATTGTCCTCTTTAATGTCAGGAACCGTAGGCCGCGATAAACCTGCGGCGATAGGTGCATGTGTCAAAGGTGTATTCTGAGGTGTAGGCGCCGTGATGTTTCCGCCACCGATAGGGACGTTAGACGACATTTTTGAAGAAAGTTGTGGGGAAAGAAAAGAAAAGAAGGAGCGCAAGACGGTTGACAATGACCAACAGACGAAAAAATGTTGGACCACTGGAAAAGCGGAGTTTCGGCATTTCCCGCGCACGTGGTCCCTTGCCTTATCTGATCTTCGGTCCGGCTCCTTTCCTCTCAACTGGATTATTTTCGCTTCAGCGCAGAAATCAGTGCAGATTGTGCTCGTAAAGCTATAGATGTTAAAGGCAAAGGAATTCTTTCAAAGGAACAAGAAACAAGACCCCTCTAGTATTGGCAAGCACCATAAATCACGGAATAGATTCGGTCATTGACAAGTTCATACTGACAAATATAGATAGGTACACGATACAAATGTTTCCTTTAAACGTATTTAATAACGGAACTTACGCAGGAATGGGTACCTCGGCCTGGGGCGTAAGACGCACCGCATGTCTCGTGATGGTACTCGAAAAGTCGATAGTACCAGAGTGTGCTGTTAGACGGTTGTCCTAGCATCGAAGATGTTGGGCTGAGTACTACTAAGCAAGGTTGTACAACTCACCCAAACAACAACAGTTCCAGGAGCATAGGTCGCTCGAATCTGGAAGTCTGCGCCTTTGGAAATGTGATCGAACAGGAACTTGAGGAGATATTCCGACTCTTCATCTTTGTACCCCACGATGCGCCTTGTGAACCCTTGGTTTACATAGAGCGCCTTTTCTCCAGTAACGGGATGTTTCCTGACGAGAGGGTGCTAAAGGCAGGTATCAGCATGAGAATGTACACATACACTTCTTGCCACGAATTCCTACTTACCTCGGTCTCTACGGGCTCTCTCCGTACAGGCCCTCCGCGCCGCTTCGAAAACTCCGCTTGCTCAACAGCCGAATGAACCGCACGCAAGCCTTCGAGACGCTTCTGGAATTCGGGAGATAGTCTGTTGTACGCCTCTACCTGAGACAAGAACAGTGTGTCTCCACCGACATCTGGCTGGGGGGACCAAAGTTGATAAGCCTACAATGCGGGATTCTTCCAATGCAGAGGGAGGTAACGAACCTGGTCGAGGATAAAGAAAAATGTGGTACTCGGAGGTTGTTTCTCGTAAGACTACACATCATTGTCAAGAAGAATTAAGGTCAGGAATACGGCGAACGCGATGTAATTTAGGTAAACATGCTTACGATGTCAGAATGCCAACTTGTTCCATTTGCCTTATTGCCCCCGCGATATTGCCTGAATTCGTCATGATCTGGGTCACGATAAACTACAAAAAACGCGTCATCACCTTAGAGGAAGTAAAGCAGGGAAACCTACATACCGACGTGGAACTCGGGAAACCCCTTGACATTCCCCGAAGTAGGATGTCTTTGAATAGGTCCAAAGTACCTATTACATCCATGCAAATTCGTATGCATGTCCCAACAGAAAGAACGACACCAGAAGCCTCACCTCGCGATCTCAATCTGCCTCTCAGGGGAAAGATCCTTAAAGTTCTGGTCCCGGAACACCAACAACTTCCTCTCCGCAGCGAACAATGCCAGTTCGTCCAACCCTTCCTTGGTCAGCTCAGAGATCTGCACACCATGGATCTCTGTACCGATGTACGGAGAGATATCGTGAGTCGTTACGTTGTCTGTGAGCAAGTGAGGTTTTGCAGGGTCTGCGCGCAATCCAGGATCGGTGTGATCTGTGGAAGTCATTGAAGTGATTAGCCTTTAGGATTAGAAACGTTGGAATGGGTGGGTATAAGTATGGTAGTACCGAAGAGTTGGGTAGGAGGAAACTTCTCATCCTTATCATAGTAAGGATAGTAAAAGGGGTACGAAAGTCCCTTCTGCGAAGGAGAAGCAGTTCATTAGGGATGTAGAACTTCTAAAGTGAGAGGAAACAGCTACTACCTGCTTCAATTCAGCTTTGGCTTTGGAGATAACATCATGATTGTCACTGTTGGGACGTTCGATGTCGGAGACAGAAGGAGCCATGGCGATGATAAAACACAAGACGAGCTGAGAGTTCACACTTTAATGACTGCTATTGCATTTATAAAGCACACTGATGTGAGCGAAATGTAAACATGATAAGCATGCAATATGACTGAGATTCAACGCAATAGTAGCACACATACTTGAAATAGATAACCTCGTATTCAGAAACGGAGTCATATGCGCTATTAAGGTGTCCGCGGATGGTTTGTGAGAAGAGTCTTTCTTAGAAATGAAATATGGCGGCATCATGTCGCAAGATGGCCCATTCCTTGGCCGAGGACGGCACACAAAACTCGTCCTTGAAAATTGAAGGCTAGGCTGGTTCTCACTAAGCACCAAAGTCCTTAGTTCGACAAGAAGCACAAGTGGAATTCAAGCTAACATTGCAAAAAGGTACCGTACATGAACAATTCCAGCCCAGACCATGAATCTCTCCATCCATCAGCACATCCATTCCTTAATTTGCTTTTCGCAATTCCTGGCTGTTCACTGCTCTAGCTTCATGTGATCCAATCATGTTCATGTTTATGAAGGGGGAGACAACGCTTGCAGATACTAAAGGAGTCAAAACCGCAACGACCGATCTCTGGTAAGCGGAAATCGTCTCGGAGGTTGCACAAGACCAAACGATAAACGAGATATTTGTCCAGATCACGTCCCATCCTATAGACGATTGAGCAGGATGAGAATAAAGTGTGTTCCACGCAGCTTCCCAAAATCGCGACAGATCTATGGAGCCGACCGCTTGGAATGCCGAGAGCGTGCTACCGAGGCGGATCAAACTTGCTGATACGAAGATTAGGCGATGTAATGCCTTGAAGCTTGTACTGAAATTTGTGTTTTCCAGCCAGGAAGACGATTTTGGGAGAGAAACGAGGATAAGAGGTATAGTGAGCAAGCCGTGCATTACGAGAAGGTTTGGTAGAAAGGTATCTTTGTTGGTGTACGGCGATCTCGCGACCGTCACGAGAGACAACAGGATAGCCACACATAGAATAGGATGTGCGGATTGTTTTTGCTGTCGTGCCCCATATGGATTATATTGAGATAGAGAAAGCGCGACATAGAAGAGATTTACAGCGACCGATATTGCGACGAGTTGTCCTAGAAGCATGTAGGCCCATATATGCCTGATGCGAAAGCGTTGGCCTTGAAATGGTTGAATTGATGAGAACGGTAGGAAGATATCGAGGGGTGATGATATGCACCTTCAACGAATACAAAAATGGTCCAAGCACCAGCGGTGTACGTGCAAAGCTATTCATGAATTTATGTTAAAATTTTCCTACGAACTTGCAGCGATTAGAGCGCACCTGTTCACTCCACCACCAATTCAACGGACCGGCGCACACAGTCGACCAGGCTTGTTCGAACAGCCCTGTTTCGACGAGCCATGCGCTAACACGCTGCGACAGCGTGTCAAACCTCCTCCCATGGGTGTATTCGTATTCTTTGAAACTCCACTGCAGGTAAATGAATTCACGGCACACACGGCTCGATTCAAGACTCCAGACATACTGCTATGTATTTGAACATATCTAAATATCAAGTTCAGCTCTCTTTTCATGCAGCTTTACTGGTACGCACTCACAGAACCAGGTATGAGAAAACGAGCCTATAGCAAGCGCGAAGAATAACAGAGCATTTCGATTTTGTGGCTCGGTCAACCTTCGTCCAGATATATGGAAAGACTTGAGTATGAGTGAGAAAAGTGCAATGATAATGAGGAAGTAAGAGGCGAATATAGACAGCGCAACGACCTCAGATGTCCCCATGTCGTGGGTCCCCGAAAAGTGGGAGAATTTGCAATTTAGGATCGAAGCAACTGGGTGGGTCCACCGTCCACGAGTTTGATTTAAGCTTCTCGAATCATAATATGGAAGATTGAGAAGTTGAATATCTCTCAACAGGATTGTATTTCACGATATCTACGCGTATGTAGGTGACCACAGTGTTATTTTACTTCAAATGGTCTTCAAGAAGGGTCAAGCTTTCGACAAGACCCAGATTGCGCTTACTAATACCCCCGGCATTGAGCGGCAATTGTGATGGACTTGGAGACCATTCACGCGACGTCCTTCTATTTCACTTGAATTGAACAGAATTTCTGAACAGTCACTAGTAGCAGTCACTAGCCTCTGCCAGCGAATCTATATATCTTCGTCGATGATAACACAAATATTTTTAATATCTTCTATCATATAATATGGGCTTAGAGATTGCGCATCCCAAAGTCATTTTCCCCAATGTCTTCGTTCCATTCCTGCCACGTTCAGTTCGTCCAAGTTTACGCTTTCTCAGCAAGACATTCGTGAAGAATGACGGTACGTACCTCAGGCTTCTCTCTGATGAATCTCGACATCAAATTCTTACACTCCTGATTCTCCAGGACGATCACTTCAACTCCGTGACTTCGAAGGAGATCTTCACCTCCCACGAAATTGGTGTTCTCTCCAATGACGACGCGCGGAATTTTATACAATAGGATTGCGCCGGTACACATACTGCATGGACTGAGGTCGAATGGCAAAAAAAAAAGGTCAATCGCAACTCTCGTCGGACAAAAACATGCTGTGGTAGCGCTTGGTGCTTACCTGAGCGTGGTGTACTGCATCAGAACAAAGAGAAGTGCGTGAGATTCATACAAATCAGGCAAAAGATAATGCTTACAATAGTTGCTTGCCGGTAGACACTAGCTTTCAATCGACCAGCATTCTCTAGCGCAGATATCTCTCCGTGTAATGTCGCCGACGACTTCTGAATGCGCTCATTGTGACCTGAGCCTAGGATGGAACCATCGGGTAGAAGTAATGTGGATCCAATAGGTATGCCACCCTCGTCGTAACTTTTGCGGGCTTCTTCGATTGCTTTGTTGATTCCAAGCTTATCGATGTCTTGCGTGAACATCTTTAACCCTAACCTCGATCGCTTCTGGGCATTTTACTGCGACTTACCAGGTCAATCGAACAGGACGTTGGCATTTCAGCAGTAACGAATACATACACCGTCAGTACTATGAGTGTTTTACGTCTCCATCGATGGATATATCTCTGGCTCAACCCTCGTCCGCAGAGAATAACTGCTGGAATGGCCCCTCAGGTCAAATTCCTTGTTCTCAGGCTGAATTTCAAAGCATTCGTCTGATATGCCTTTAACAAGCTTCTCCCGCGAAGCACATAACAAGCTAGCAAAGGTCCAGTCTTTCAACGGTTTTTACGGCTCGTGAACCGAAACCTTTGTCGCTATTGTACTTCTATACTTGCAATTTAAATCCAAAATAATGTTGTGTGTCCTGACTGATATCCTATGGTTCTACAGACCTATCTGTAAGGCAGGCGACTAGAAACACGACGATTCAGTGCAATGTGCGGTGGAGTCCACAGCAACGTCTCTGCTATCATGTCAAATGGTTACACGGTCTGGAGTCTTATCCATGGAACTCACCTTAACCCTTCGAATGATATATATCGACCTTCTACTTCCTCCGCTTCGCTCTTCCTTACGTTCCAGAGCAAACGCGAGTTCTGTAAGTACGACACGCTGCATTTTGCTGGGCTGTTCATCATGATCATTTCAAGCTGTGTTTGATCATGTGCAGATGCGTGTAGCACTCACTCTCACTTCTTAGCTTTGATGCTCTCCTTAAGGCGAAGGTACAAGGAACTTTGATCGCACGTCATATAGCCTTTCTCTCCTGGTGAGGTTCAATTATCATCATTATATTGTGGCGTTAGGTTGAGTAAAGCTATTTACGGCCTGGTCTCGCGTCAGGACTCGAGGTTCTTTGTATCATCATCGTCCGTTCTTATCGACTGTTCTGCAACGAGGCCTGCCAATATCTGCCGTTCAGTGTCGTACGATCGCACGTTTCTTCACTTCAGCTAGCCTCGAACATCCGATTATTCTCAATTACATAGGCTATTCATCTGTGGGTCAATGACCTTCTTTCTCTCTCTCACCTGCTCACCCAACACACGTCCCTAATGCCTACTTGAACCTTGGAAGTTTCGTTATCTACACGGTTCTAGAGCTGTTCCATACTTCTCACCACTCGCACACTTCCCCATATACGGTTCGAAGAGAAAGGAGATATTGCCTTGTCTCTAAGGTGAGGAGTCGATTCTTGAAAAGATCCGGGTAGCGCGAGAGCACCTGCGTGCGTGAGTATCTCAGTTGACCACTGGCCCAATAAATCAAAAAGTAATTGACCTCTGGTATGTTATATTTCCCAGAAAACGTCTAGCTCCCATCCTATCTGAAGACGACTCAATACAGCCAGTTCTAAAATGACATGTAACAAGTCGACGCCTCGTGCTGGCCCCAAGTAGCATCTATGAAAAACGGTGAGAGCCCTCAAATCTCCTTATGTTCCTTGCCCCATCTCATCTCAACTTCCTGAAAGACCTTTACGTGTTTCGTGATCTGAAAACCTAGCTTTTCGAAGAGCTTGATACTGGGAACATTCGTCTCTGATATCCGGGTTATCAAGGACGTAGGCGGTATTGGAGTGGGTAAAGAAGGCAGAGAATGTGTGCGAGGGGTATCTACGACAGTAAAACACTCCGGTGGACACCCGGTTGCATACTGGAACATCAATCGAAGTGCCTCGAGAGCAAAACCACGCCTACGATACGACGGCTCTGGAAAAGTAGATGTTTCTAAGTCGACTGCGAGGGAAAAATGGAAGTGAGATCTCAGTACCAGCGATCATGATTTCAGCTTCAGCTGTGAATTCATCTTCGTCTTCGTATATTGAATCATCGCCCACTCGTAAGCCTGCAGGAGATTTTTCTTGTGTTGGTGGCAACGGTACCGGACCCGCAAGGAACAAGTTTACGTCTCCAGCCATATGCAACGACTTAATTTCAGGATCGTTTGGGCCTGAATTGTCAGAGATGAGCGCTCCTCCACGAGCCAGGATGATAAAAGTAAGCTTGTCTTCATCCAAATGCCATTTTCCTATCAATATGGAAGTAAAACATCAGACGACTGTCAGATATCCCAGCATGTGTGAAGATTTTAATCACTTTGCATGTCGTATTCCTCATCTAGAGTCAAGGGTTCACTCGCTGTCAATATCCGAATCTCTTCGTCTTGCATCCATGCATGATATTTCTAATAAACAAAAGAAAAAAAAAAGACAGCCATCCGGAAAGTCGCGGAAATTCGGAAACCATCAAATTTACGGCGAATTGACACCCACAGCAACGTGTTCAGCTTGATATGGTACGAGTACAACTCTTTCTCCGATAAGAATCGTGTCCTCGTTTGCTCGCATGATGATTTCGATAGCAGAATATGGAAGTGTAGGCTGAAGTGCCGGACACCAGGTGATGGGCAGTAGGTAAAAGCTGAAATTCAAATTTGATGAAGCTGAGCTTAAAATCGTGGTTTCGGCAATCCGGGCCGTGAACGCCGTTCAAGGAGATAGGGAATAACTTGGTCCACGTCTCTTGCGCGCGCCGGACGTACTATGTAACATCCTGCAGTGAATAAGTATACTTAAAGACAATTGCATCATGAAGAGAAAGACGATTCAATCAAGAGGGTATCAAACTCGTGGCACCCTCTTGGCGTTATGCTACTAATACAACGATAAACTATACTCAAGGAAATCCATCTTGAGCCCCACCCCCTCGAAATCACTTTTTCTAGTAGCAGTGTGGGTCCATCCAAGCTTGGTATACGTAAGGCATGCAATGGGCTGGAAATTTGTTGTCTCCAGATACAAGTAAGACATGTTGTGTTGTCTGGCGTTCTCCACGAGCGTGTATATCAACTTTGAACCAACGCCCCGTTTCCGATAGGCGGGCAGAACAAACATTCGCCGCAGTTCCCCCGTCATGGGGTCATCATTTGTTGAGCTATCTGTCGGTAAAGATTCAGTGAGAAGTATTCTCTGCAATAGAATTTTCGAAGTACCGAGCGCTACGCATCCTACTACTTCATAGCCACTGTCCGACGTTAGCGAAGGCACCTCGGCTACCCAGAAACAGCTCCCATGACTCGGTAAGCTTCCATTGTTCTCATCTCCTTTCTTGCTCATCATATAGTGGCGAGTAATATCCGCGAGATCGTCGTGCAACGCAGAGCGGTAGTAACTGACAAATGCTGCCCGAAGTCGGCAATAGACGTATCTCATGAAGGCGAAAGAGAGTATCACCAACACCACACCAATTGCACGAAAAACTCCTGGAAAAGATAGTGCGACAGTCGTGCCGAGAAGTGAGCAAAGGTATGCCATGTACATTGGTGGCCAACGAATGAAAGCATGATCTAGGACAAAACGTCCAGCTGATGCAACTGAACATGTCATAAGTTGATATGTATTATAGCAAGGGGTAGGCGTTCACCTCCATCTACTAGACCAGTGAAAAATATCTTGCGAATCTGGGCACTGTCCTCGGGACGGAAAGGGCGCACTACGATTTCGTCTGGGTGAAACTTTTCTACGAGCTGCTTTTCGGCGTCCATAGTTGACGTTGGAGAGTGAGATTAGAAGGACAAGGCATTACTACGTGCCATTGATATAAGGCCTCCCGGAAAGGTCTACTGTCCAAGGCGTGAGGCTCCGAAAATTCCGGCATGACATCCGGAACCAGTAGAATCTATAAGTAAAATCTATCAGCGAAAAAGGTGTAGTAAAGAGGCAAATTACATGGTTCCGCTAGCAGCGGGTCTCAGCGTGTGCAATCAATCTTGAACTCGCTGACCTAGATCAGGGATTGAGGCTGGTTGGAACTCCGATACCCCCTGTTCTTCCTCGTCTCCAATAAGGCAATGCCCTCGACGATAGATATACCTAACGCAAACGAGGTTGAGTCCTCAATAGCGGAGCTAGAGAGGAGAACAACAATTAGCTTTTGCACTAGTCAAGGACGAGAATGCTTCGACTCGTACCTAACGTGTAGAATTCAGTCACAATCTGAGATTCGCTGGATCAGATTACAGGGAGGATACATTGATATTACACACGCCTTGACATCATGTAAGTCTTTGAAGCTTCGAATCCTCTTGATCACATACGCATACTCATAACTGAATAAACCAGCCAACGGAATCGCATACTCGGGTATCTTGACCAACAAATCTGGAGTGAACCTGGATACCATATTCTCGCGTCATATGAAACCAATCACTCATTATTTCTCCCACAGCAAGAAGTCGCAACTTAGAAGATGAAGATGTGGAAACAAAAGGAAACGCGAGTTGATTATATAATATGTTTGACATATGTATTTTCGGACTTTGAACTGTTTCGGCTCCTGCCGAGTCGCTTATGTTAGACGAGCCTATTAGCGCACGCGCCCATTTCTTCTTCATGACGCGTTTGCGGCATGTCGTCGATGCGACGAGCAGCGTGAGGGAAAGCTGGATGCCTTATCAACTGGAAGGAAGTCAAATACTCAATATCTCGAGAAAAAAAAACCTCTTCTATTCAGCGAATATCGGTTCATTGCTGCGCCTCTACGATCAAGGTCTGCTCTAATGGTATGTCTTGGCTCTTCTCTTCATGAATTAGGCTAAAAACTTCTACTTTACCTCATAATTCACGTTCAAACGTTCAATGTCTGCGATACATCTACCGATGAAGACGATGAAGAACTTGAAGAACTTGCGAGTACAGTTATGCAGGCGCTCGATCGGCGATCGTCTTGCCTCCAATGACGCGTTCTACCATTCCTTTCGCGTATAAAAAGCTAGTCATTCAAGAAATCGAGGAATTTTCTTCATCTCGTCTCCCGACTATCATTATTCTAAATCGATGCCTGACGTTGAAAGCAAGAAAGTTCGACATGTCCTCATTGTCGGGGCTGGGGCCGCAGGCATGGCGTGCGCGGATACCTTAGCACAACATCCTGATCGGTTCGAGGTGACGCTGGTGGAGGCTCAAAATTATTGTGGCGGGCAATTCTTTTCTATTCCTGTTGATGAAGAGAAGTACGGTGCGGAGTGGCTGAATCAAGGTGTTCAGGGGTATGTGTTACTTCAATAATAGGCCCTGGAACTGCTTGACATATTACGATAATTAGTGGGTCTAATATCTATCACCATACATTCCACATGTTTGGGAAACTCGATCATCATTCTCATCCGTGAGTATTATATTCAATTTGAATTCTTCGGATCCCTCAGACGTATTTCCAGGGTCGATCTTCAAGTTTCGTTCGGAAAAGGGAAAACATTTTGGACCAATGTTTACCCTACCGTACTGGTAGAGCGTCACGCGAAGGAAATCAAACGATTTTCGTGGGCCATTAAGTTTATGCGATGGTTTGAGGTTTTCTTCGCTATCATTCCCATCAAAGTTAGCTTGAAGATGTTTTTCTTCTCCGACGAGTATGTGAATGTGGTCATTTCTTGTGCTCATGTTCTGAAACGCGCTTAGGTTCATAAATAGCATGATTTACCCTAGGTGAGGTTTTTCAGGCTTTATCTACGCTGGTGGGTGAAATCTTACCTTGGCTTGATATTCAGCCTTGCGCTCTTCCTTGGTATGTTTCTGTGAAGTTGTGAACTCGATTCCCTCCTGACACATGTACAGGGACTGGTAATGCCACACCTAATCTACCTACCATAATGATGGAACGTCTTTATACTTCCCCAACGTACGGCATGTGTAAGTCAACTCCATCTTTTTTGTGTTATCCTAGTTGATAAATACCTCATTCAGGGTATCCTGTTGACAAGAAAATGCTCACATCGAATCTACCTCCCATGGTGGTTTTTCCTGAAGCATCGAGAGTTTATACCGATTGGAAGGAAGCTTTGGAAAAGAAAGGAGTTCACGTTCGCCTTATGACTGAAGTCACCCAGGTACTTTCTCGCTCGAAAAAGCACGGGGTTCGAGTAGCCATGAGAAGCTTTGATACTCTGGAGAATAAACAGACAACGACGGCCGATCACCGCTACACTAGCAGTGAGAGGAATGCTGAACCAAAGGGTGGCGGACCCACCATGAAGGAGACTATTGAGGATTACGATGAGATCGTTTTCTGCGTCCTTGCTGATACGGCAAAGCGAGTGTTGGGTGGGCAGGCTAGGTGGATTGAGAAAAGGGTCTTGGGGGCTACGAAGTGGAGCGATGATATCACGGTCACTCATAGTGTGAGCTCCAGGATCGCCTTCCGTCTGTTTTCAAGCTAAAATTTGGTGTATGCAGGACTTGGACTACATGAAAAAGTGGTATGAGGTGCAGTATAATGACGAGGTGGCTGTCAAAAACCTTGGCGGGAGAGATGAGACCGAAAGGGTAGAAAAAGCGAAGCATACTTTCAAGCCGTAGGTCTCTCAGCTTGTACACAGTGTCAAGCAACTGACACAGTACGTAGGATGTACTACATCAAGCAAACCCCGGCAGATGCTCGCAAGTTGGAAATGAGTTTTGATTGTTCTGCGTTTCAGTATCAGTTACCGAAGGTATATTTACTGGTATAAATCGCAAGGTTTTTTTCTGCTCATTTGCTATATTTCAGGAAGCGCCGTTGGAGAACCATATATTCCAGGTAACGAATGAATCATTGTGATACTCTCCACGTGTCAGCTAAAAATCTCCCTATAGACAATATTCTTGAATAAGAAGCACGCTGATACTTGGTCTAAGCATGAAATCGATCCAAACAAAATCAGTGCGTTTCCTCTCTTCAAGTTTCTCCTTCTTTCTCCGACCTGATCTTCATAACCGCTTCCCTTCCCTCAGTCGCAGAGAATTGGTGGCACCAACTCTGCCATTCTTATACGCACTACCTCCTCGTCGTTCCCCTCCTCCATTTTCTCAACGGGTATCGCCACACACGCTTTGCTGGCTCTTGGACACTAGTCAACGCACACGAGGTAGCTGTGATCTCCGGTGTAGCGGCGGCGTATACACTCGGTGCAGCGTATCCGGAAGAGTTGAAGGAAGACGGGTTTGCTAGGCTTTGTTTTAGGCTGTATTTGCTATTGGTGCATTGGACATGGTTTAGGAACGGGCATGGAGTCGATAAGAAGACGTAGAAGAGAAACAGTGTGTTAGAATGTATCAAGTAATCTTCAAGATACGCTATGTACAGTAATTCGGAAACTGATAATTGCCAATTAGTTGGTGGTTACCGGCTACTATCGGCCCGGCACTGCCACGCAGAGCGGACTAGTATTAGGCGCCCACTTAGCTTGCCGCCGGCCTTTGTTAAAATAGCGCTGCATAATCCCAAAAATGTAAGATGAGGAACAAATATCTCAATACAAGCTTGCCTAGGATTTTGGATATATATGTCAAGAAAAGGAGGCAATTGTGAGATCATTGAAAGATTGATCTATTTTCTGGCTAAATATATGGACAAGAAAATTCCTCCAACACAGTCTTTCTTCCACAGTGACTGCACCCAAAGCGCACATAACGTTCGCAATTTTATTAGATATGCTGTAAAGAAAGATATATGTTACTTTAGCCACTCCAGTTCGGTTGCCTGTACTAATGCCGAAAAGAAGAGAAGTGTACGAGTAAGTAGTAGGGTAAGGCCTGAAGGACTCGTTCCAAGGAAGGGGAATTCAGAGGTGACTTGAGCTTCAGTACACTACACTATTACTACATACAGATAGACAATGTACGGTCAAAATTGATACAAGTAAGATACATTTGAAAGCGAAGAGCGAAAAGGGTACAAGAATTGACAGAGTAGCAACACCAGACTCTAACGCAAACACAATGCGTGAGCCGATGTTACTACTTAGCGAGCATTCATACGAAAGCCAGATGCAGAAAGTATAACAAGTCATTGAATCTTTTTTTCAATTCCGCAGAATGAACCAACGCGAAAAGGTCGCCTGAGGCCTCGGCCTTCCGAGTCGGCTTCGCGCACCAGATCAACAAGACGAGCCAGCCGGGACCCAAGCACCTCACTCCGCTCTGCTCATTCAATCGTGTTTGAACATCCCAATCGGGAGCCTAACCACAGCCGCTCTCTCCGCCGCCAACAATTCACTCAAACCAGCATAGTACGCGATCAAAGCGGTAATAACGCCCAAACCACCACCGGCGATTTGAATATGAGTGTTGCCCGTGAACTCTGCCGCGCCGAGCATCATAAAGGTGAGCGTTAGGAAGAAGAAGAGCGCGATGAAGGAAATGTTTTTGCGGAGGGAGGCGATTCTAGAAGTAGATAGATCAGAATATGGAGCAAGGCAAGGATGATGTCATTTGGGAACTTACAGCAAGAAGAACGTGACTACCATCCAGGTCATCAGGTAAACACCTAACGCTGCGTGCTCCTCGTCGGTCTTGTTTGTATAAGCATCGGCAATTCCGGATCCGGGAATAAAAATAGTGGCATAGGACAGCCAGAATGCACCGTATGAGCTGAAGGCTGGATTGGAGTAAAAGAGATATGTCAGATCAGAAATTTCTGGATGAAAAAAAGAAATAGAAAATAGAAAAATAAAGGCCCAATCCTCCACTAGAGCGCCCGCTTCATTCTCGATGTAGCATTACGAAGAGAGATAAGAAAAATGGGACAACAAACACCCTCATCATACGAGGATCGAGCGAATTTCCAATTACCCCGCACAGTTATCGCACGGATTTAGCAAGGACCGTCCGAGGAGTCGCATAAGCAGTATCTCGATCATGCTTATGAAATTGGCGTAACAGCGTCAAGGGACGAATCCAAGCCAAGTCATTTTCTAGATCTCTTCTGAGCACCGCTACCCCTCAGGCAACATCGAAAAAGCGGTAAGTGGAATGGAATGAATGGGAATAGAGAGCCAATAAGAATTTCCCTATCCAACTGGAGGTACGGGCACGAAGTTTGATGGTGATGGTGGTCCGGAGAGAAGTTGATGAGAAAATAGTACGTACCAGTCGCACCAAAGGTGTTACCCTTCGGGAACTCCCACATGCCGGCCAAAAGCTGAGCAAGGCCACCGCAGAATAGGGCCATACCAACGACGATGTTCGGTGTGTGGATTCCTCTCACAGATGCATTGTAGAGCGATAACATGAGTGTCGTGGACGCAAAAGAAAATAAACCACTGTTAACAACTCGTCAGCAAAGCAGAAACTTGTTGGGCGGGGCGGTGTACATACAGCGTTCCAGGGTTAGCAATCGTAGTCTTCACTGGTGACGTTGGCGAGTTCCTGAAAGCAGCAGCGCTATTGCTAGCTACCAACTGCTCAGGAACGTTGTCGAAAGTGTTGGAGTTCCCTTTCTCGACGTCGGACATGGCGATTCAGAGCACAGTGAGGGAGAAGAGACTGAGTGAAGGGGAAAGGGAAGAATCTCAAACGGCACAATGGAAGTGCGGCCCTTTTTGTGATCGGTTTGTTTGTTTGTGCAGAGTAGGCGACCAAGCGTTCAATTTAGAAACTACGGATTCTAAAAGTGTTAGTTGAATTGAATAGTGAATGTCAAATTATACTTCCGTACAAATGAAATTACTGCGAGAAAAACGCTAGAAATGCGGTAAAAGAGGGTAAAAGAGTAGGTGAGCTCTGTAAGTATTTGGCAACATCCATACGAGTGGAGAGACCAGTTTCACGTGGAGACCCCGGCGAACATAGCCGACCCCCCTCCCCACTTCCCCAGTCCTGATATGTTAACCCCACAAAACATAAAAGATTTATATTGTTTTGATGACCCGACCGTCGGCTTATGTATTACAGGGTGTCTCCGAGATTCATTCAAACATCAAATATCTTGCCAGCGACTGAGGTGATTGTCAGTACTGTTCAGCGTCGTCAACTTCTATCGAACCCTGTTCTACAGAGCCAGAGATATGTACTTACAGAAAAGAGGCTTCCCAACTTCGACTTCTGTCCTTCGCTTCCTACACCGAGAAACGGAACAAGAATCTAGACTTACATTCTCGGAACAAATTTCTCATGCCACACTAAACCTACTTGAGTTGCCGTTCTTTCCTTGTACGGGTCCGAATTACCCACCATATCGTACTATGTATACATATCGAGAGACAGCGGGGCGGTGGCGGTGAGTGAGCCAAAATCGATGGAAGAACATAGCATAGTACGAACATGCGCCGATGACGATCGAGCACCTCACATACGCCCCGCATCCTCATCGAATAAGAGGCACATGTGTGCTAAATTCGTACCTAAACTGCATTGTATCTCATGTCTTGCTGATGTCTGCGTTGAAATATCAAGGGAAAATACTGTACTAGAATAGGGACAATCACCGTATCAGGTCTGATGTGATACCAACTCAGTTATACATACGTATCTTCCCATGACTGGCATGTAATGACAGTGGCTTTTTGAATGGCTATCACGAGAACAGCGTGTATTATATTATAAGGCAAGAGTTCCCCGCTGGGTTGCCCGAGGCGGTATTAACAGTTAGAATGAATAGTTGTTCGGATGTGGGGTTGTCCGGTGTTGAGTGAAGCGCTGAACCCAAATGATTTTGATATGTACCACCAAACACTGCTCGTTCTCAGGAGCTCAAGGTCTTATCCTCAAGGCATTCGGACCAGAAAGAAGAATCTGATTGAAAACAAAGTAAGAATCTCTAGTGAGGACCTGTGAATACTCGGAACTTCTACCTGTCATCGATCCCGATCCTTGCAGCTCTCAGGCTCAAGCGCATACATAAGCGCATACATACTTAAATTAGCCTGTTACTTGAAAAACAGCGAACAGCGTGAAATGACATATATATATATACTTACCTTTCCGTCGAACGTCTGATAGGGGGGTCTACATGCAGCTGTAAGCCCGCACTTCAGATTAAATTACACCACCGAGCTCAAGCCTGGACCTCGCCAGGACGCCTTGAACACTTTTCACAAGCTCTCAATCCAAGCCAATAAATCCCTATTAAGATAATCGCTCGCCTCCATATGCACCCAATGTCCAGAATCATACTCTCGGATCGTAGTCGTGTTAGCATTCTGGCTAACATGAAGAACAGAAGAAATCTGGCTGGCGGCTACGCCGACGTAGTCTCGCAAAGCTGCACCGAAGAACGTAGGTTTGGTAATTAAAAAATTGGCCGAACGGATACCTGTAGTGTACGCAGCATTGCGGCATCATAAGAACACAAAGTATGAGACGTTGAACGACACGGAACGTACTTTTATCATCACCCTTGCCGATATCGCTAGTAAAGATTTCATACCACGACAAAGCTGCAGCTAATCTTTCGTCACGCCATGCTGCCATCATGATCTCCTCGTCCTGAACAAATCAAAAACGATCGATTCATAACCTGTTTCAAAGAGCGAGGCATTTCAACTCACCTCAGGCGTGATAAACCTAGCAATATCGGTGGTTCGGTTAGTTTCACGCCAAGCTTACGTCGCACCCGTAGGTGAGAAATTCGTTATGACGTTTGCCGAGTTCGCACTGAAAAACAGATCAAAGAACGAAACAAGGTGGTCCTGGATGACATTTTCGGTTCCATTGGCGGAAGAAGAAGGTCCAGTAGCCGCATGGCTTGTATCCTATAACAGTCTCAGAAAACATTGCAAACTTGCGTAGCAAGGCCCTAGTGTTCGGTCATGATATTATCTTGCCCGAACTTGAGGCTGATGAGGAGCAAATGAATATGGCCGAGTATCGATGTCAAATCTTCACTCTTCTCCTCTGTTCCCTTTTTCCTACTGCAAATATTGTCGGAAATCCGTGTCAGGCGTGGGGTAGCTCAGTGAGTCAGCGTTTGTGCACCGTGGTACGAGGTAGCAAAAGATCAAGGTTGAAGTTCATGAATTTGAGCTTTGAAGCTGAAATGTTCTGACTTGTCAATCTGGTCAAAGACTCGAGAAAGGAATAGAGCAAGGAGCAAGAAACTTAGTAAGCAAGTTTCAGACTGCGCCCTGTTTGAATTTCCCATGCCGGTTTGCCCGGTCCGGTCTGGTCTCCGACTTTTCCACTCAGCATTGCTAAGACACTCTCTTCTCGCCTTCATCATGGATAGAAAGACCAGTGCTGGATATTTCAAAAAGTACAAATCGAACGTAGCTCAACACCTGGACAAAGTCTTTCTGTAAGAAACGGATACCTTATCCTCCGACATTTTTTTTTCGGTCTCTTGCTGCCCAGAATGTTGGAACGTCTCTCTGGTAATGGCTCTTTTACGACTGGGTTCAAATTCATTTGAAGCCGGGTTGAAGTTGACGTGAAATTCTACCTAAAAATTTTAGTGGCCAGTTGACTTTATGTTCGACGGAGTACGTGCAAGTGACTTGGACTTGATCTTAATCTCTAATATAAAAAAGCTGAACACATCACAGGGCTCAAGCACGGCAAGTGAGGAGAAAAATAATCGTAAGTTTGTGATCTATACGTATATACACAAGCGCTGACAAAAATTCAAAACAAGTCGTCGTTCCAACTATCAGTGACGAGAGTAACGGGAAGCGCCGTCCTAAGAGGTAAAAACGCAGATTGATTCTGATGTGGTTTGGGTGTTATTTTCAGCATCAGGAAATCCTTGGGAGACGTGATATATATCAGCGTTTCCGAAGCAGTGATGTACATAATGTGAGTAAGCGCTTACCTTTGCAGAAACTCGACCAGAATCAAATGTCCCAACGGAGACATCGTCTTTGCATCGTATTTCACCTTCCCAGTCAAGGCATCTCAAGAAACTCTGATCTTCCGGTGCGTACGGACACCCACTGGCACTGGAGTTTAACTTTCCACCCTCACTAGAGCCCGAACCTGCGTTACTGCAAGCGACCCTAGCGCTCGTAGTCGGAGGCGCACAGTCGAACGAGGGTGGGACTGCGTGTATCTTCCCAGCTCCGAGAATTTGTGTTTTCCATATCTGCTGTCCTTTGATACAGACGCTGACTTGGCGTTGAATCGAGACGCTCATAGTGAGCTGGAGATGATCATCTCGTCGTTTCTTGCCCGTGATTTTGGATTTGGAAGACGAGGAGCTCCGCACCCTGGCAAGTGATTCAGATGCTAGCGAACTCGTCTCCGAAATTGATGCTTCCGCCTCCTCTTCACAGTCTAGGTGCTTGTAGAACTCGCTGAGGGATGTTTCTGGGCCGATTATTTGGATGTGGAAAGGTATTGAGTCTGATAGGCTGAAAATCTTGAGAGAGGGGATGATTAACTGTTCAGATTAAGCCAGTTAATTATAGGGAGATCGTACGGCAGGAACAGTAAAACGTACTTGGACGTGTAACGGCGGAAGTTTTGTTGATGGTCTCGTTTCGAGGACACTGGCAGTTTGAAACCACTCGTCCGGGTGCACCTTGATGGTGTCGAGCAAACTTCCGTCGATAGGACTATGAGGAAAGGTTGGTTGTGGAGAGCGTTTCCGTAATCGATATAGAAAAGGTATGCAAAACCTGAACACGATGTAGTGGGTAGGGCTTCAGCTGTACTTTCACAAGCGTTTATCGATTACACTCACGACTTTCGTTTATCCCATAGCGTGCCGCGATTCACAATTGTAATTCGTATGACGTACGTGCTCTTCACTAACAAACCTGGCATACCAGCAAGGTCTACTTCGTACGAGGGAGGTAAAGGTGAGTCATGTGGAGTTGGATCCTCTTCGTGAAACTTGAGTGGTAAGACTGTCGAGAACGGGATTGACCTTGGGCATACTAATGAACCTGTAACGCTTCCAGCTGCAGTAGTGCTGTCTCGTATGGACCAGAGCTGGAGGTTCTCATCTACTATGTCGAGATTTTTGGACACCGAGTTCGTGCCTGTAACGAGTAGCTTGAGATTCCCTTCGATCTAAGTCGGTGTAAGCTACATCGACGCAACAGAAATATTCGACTGACTTGGAGATCGACTCGTAAAATATCATCTGGATTCTCAATGTCGACAGTGCCAGAAATAATCGCTTGCTTGCCGTAGGAGGGAGTGCTGGTACCATCTTCTTGTCCTGTCAGAGTGATGCTTATCATTCGACCAAAGTTCTGCGTGAACGATCCAGATGGTGTGGGGAACATGTTGGGAATATGTGTTAGAGCAAGAACTTCTTCACCTCTATACGCTCTTAGGCAGTAGCTCGGTGGTGGGCAGTTCGGCGACTCGTAACGGGGTGCTTCGGTAGGTGTGGCATCGTACATAGTAGAGCTGGTATGCATGTTGTTGCTGGACATGAAGTTATTCTTCAATGACTCGATTCTAATGAGCCGGGTTTAAATATATGAAACCCACGGACTTGCAGGAGCGACCAATAGGCTAAGGAACTGGTCTATGTAAGCAACATGAAATGAGTAATAACTAATGCAATATGTTTCAATAGAGCGGAGTTCTCCGAAAGAAAGATACAGGAAACTTGGAAAGCCTTCTGTAGATTGGGTACTGTTGGACGAATTCGGAGAATAGGAAGGTGTTGTGCCGCCGCTCAGCGTTCAGACCTCCTAGCGACCGCCAACTTTTGCCTTACAAAGGTCAGTTCTCAAAAGTGGAACACGTATATGATTTCAACGCACCACGTAGTACAGACCTTGTGGACCCGTCTCACATATCTTTGCAAGGAATTCAAATTCCGTACGAATTCCGCGCGAAATGAAGCTAGTTACAAGTGTAAATCAGTCATAAAAACCTGATGACTCGATTGCAAAAGATCTGCAAGCGGCTTTACAGTGCGTAATGAATGGAGGAGGCATTCTACCGCGTGTGACAGTCGCGATTAGGTACCGGCTTCTAGGCTTCTTGGTCGTACTCGGAAATAATAATGTATGTTTAGAATAAAAGAAGTTGGAAGCTGATTGTTATCCATGCCGTAGTTCCAGTAGTACAAGGGCTGGTAGACGCTGGGCAAAGCATTTATCATAGATCGTTTGTCTTGTTTGTTTCTGTTTGACAAAGTCGGCGAGTATTGCCTGCCGAAAACTGCCTGCCGACAGACCAAAAGAGTCAAGACCGAAAAAGCCGACAACTTTGAATTGTCCATCCTTTGCTCGTCCTCCTGCAGGGACCCTTCGTCGTCGGAATACCGCGTCCTTAACGCCAACAAATTTACGAGCCTTTGGGATAAAGCTGCTGTTATAAGTGGATGACGATGGTCTGGTGAAATTCATCGACAGTACGCCTGCTTCTTACCTCTTCCTTTGCGCGCTAGATCTTCATGAAAATTATTTTTCAGGAATTCACCTACGCATCCTACACACCTGCTGCAGCTTTGGGTAAAGCCATTGAGGACTACGTGGTCTTGTACGGTCTCAAGTCACCGGATGATCGGATAACTAAATGAAGGAAATTTTCATACGCCGCATACGCGCCTGATCAACGTGTTGTACGCTGTTGGACCTTGCACTATAACCACCAGGTTTTTGGTGCGTCTTGCGTGAGCGAGGTGCCACCGTTGACTCGATTAATTTCACCAAGGCTTTAAGAGTTGTTTGACTGGCCACGAATACAACCATTCCCCAACATGTTCGGTTTAATTGCCATTTTCCTGATTTTTTGCCTGGCTACATGTGTCTCTGCCCATGGATATCTCGCTACGGTCACCATCAATGGCCAATCTTACGTCGGTAATGCCCCAAATGCAGATCCGAATCCTAGTATCATCCGCCAAGTCGACGATGTGGGACCCGTTAAAGGTGCTTCGAATCCATATCTGAACTGCGGGCTTGATGCGCAGTTTGCGCAACAAGTCGCGAGCGCCAATCCAGGAGATATGTTTAGTTTCAACTGGCGCGGCGGAGACGGCAGCAAAGTGAGTCTTCTAATCATGACTGATGATTTGTGGCTGATGTGCCGTTTTGATTGATTAGTGGCCACATAACACCGGGCCCATGCTCACTTATATGACCTCTTGCGGCAGTAATTCGTGTTCCGAATACAATTCGTCCTCCTCGAAATGGTTCAAGATCGATCAGGTCGGACGTAAGTCTGCTGGAGGTGATTGGACTCAGGTCGATCTCTTCAATGGTGGTGTGGCCAACGTCACACTGCCGTCGAACCTAGCACCAGGGAATTACATCATTCGCCATGAGTTGATTGCTCTACATCTTGCGACGGAGCTCGGAGGGGCGGAATTCTACCCTGCATGTACGCAGCTGACAGTCGGAGGGAGTCAAACGGGAGCCCCAGACGAAAGTGATTTGGTTTTACTCCCCGGAGCATATAAGGACACTGATCCTGGTATTTATGACCCTGATGCAAGTATCTTTTTCTCTTTCGATTCTCGTTTATATACTCAACGTGCTTCCCCTTCTAGGTATACGACACCTCTGCTTCATATACCTTTCCCGGACCAGCAATAGCCAGCTTCATCTCCGGCTCCTCGAGCGGGTCGTCCTCCTCGTCTTCCGGCCCGACATCCACATCCTCCGCACCTAGCTCGTCTTCTTCTCCTACCACAGGTGTATGCAGGCTCCAGAGACGCATTTCCGTTCCATCGACAACTCTTACAACCCGTAGCGAGGCTGTGGAAGCGCACAAACGAAGACGAGTAGGAATGAGAGATGTTTTGCGAGATGTGATCTTTGGGATGAAGAGGGTGTTCTGATGTGATGAAAATTCCTACACGGTCGCAATAGCGGTGGTCTGAGATATGATATCAGGACCTAATGCGATCGAAGTGTACACAGGCTGAAATATCATTATAACCTTCTTTTATCACAGCGATTGGTTCAAATCACGGAACCTGAAGAGTCTATCAGCACGCACATTCAGTGTTGTGCAAGGCAGCGGAATTCCGCTTGCCCTGGTGCCTATCAGTCTGGAGATAAGATAGGTTGTGCAGCTGATGATCCGAGTCCCATCAGATCAAAAGTCGGGGGCACCAAAGGCCACCAGCTGGCACCAGGTGGAATTCCGGCAGGGCAGTCTGAGTCAGTGCCCTTCAGTGCCCTGCCCTTGGGCACCGCCCCTCCAACACTGCGCACATTTGTCATTGAGTACTTCTGTCTGTGCCCGTGTACTTATTACTACCGAACAGCGACGGGCGACCGCCGCACCGTCACGTCGATTTTGGCCGCTTCCCGTAAGCTGACAGAGGACACTCAGCTAAATCTCGGGGAAGATTTTGCAAAGATTCGACTAGGATGACCTGTGATATTTCCTTCTGCTCTTGAAGCTTGAATGGCAGCAAACAGAATCGGGAGGGTTCTTACAAATTTTCGGGCCGGAGGCTCCGCGCGCGCTCAGAAGTTAAATCTCCGTCTCAAATCCGGCTGCCACCCTCGATATTGGCAGTAAGAATGTTCGAAACCTGTTCGAAACCTACCGAGATCAATCATCCTATCCCTATGCTCAGCAGAGAACTCAGTAGGCCTGCTCACATTTAACATCTCAATGTTCTAAGCCATCTGGATTACAGGCTTCTTTACACGCTCATTGCTCGCGATAGCAACCGTCAAGTTGTGTAGGATGAAATGAAAGAAATCTCTTATCTTTTTTTATCCCGTCTTCATCGCGAACGGTATTGAAGCTGGACCGATTATTGACCACGGAAAGATGTCATATGATGTTGCTTTTTCGACAAGCTGGACAGCTTGACTGGAAGACCGGCGGGTATAGGTATGTCAACTTACTTCGTGCCCCAACTTATTGACAGTGCAGCCCTATATGCAGCCCAGGAAATCTGTACTTAAAGCCACCAGCGGTCCAGGAAAACCCAAACCCCCCTTTCCTACCCAGGACTCGTTCAACTCGCACCAGTGAAAACAGATATTTTTGCAGGATAGTATGAACACGTCGACACAGGAGCCTCGCTGGATTATCACCAGCATTGAAAACCCCCAAGGGCTGGATGTGTGGTCTCACGATGGCAAGCCTGTGATTGGAACTGTGCGCGGAGGTTCGGGCCTTTCATATCGCCTGATTGTGCAGAATCTGGGATTCCTTGATATCACTACACTTCAGTTCAGTGAATCAGGCCTCAACCGGACGTTTTCCGTCTTCGACTTCAACGACGAACGTTCTATGTGGTCCGTCTCGACTGACAGGATCTTTCACCTCTCTATTTCGATTAATGAGAATAAGTCGTTCTCAGTGTCGGTGTCCCTTGAAAATTCTCCTCAATCACCTCAGCCGAAGATAGCTTCTGGTTTATTCAAGGAGTTCCCCAAAGTTTCTGATGCTGATGCTGCGTACATTGACAGCATGATCGCTCAAAAATACGTTCCTTACCAGGATATTCCTGACGAGCCTGGAAAGACAGATGAAGAGATCCGTGATCTAGGCCTTCGCCTCTTCCCTTGGTGCCCCCACAGCTACCAGCTTGCCATGGCAGTCTATGACTGGACCACAGCATCGTTCACTTGTATCGTGCTTATGAAGGTCTTCCAGTACACCTCCATCCCCAAGACACCACTTGACATGTCCTCTATCGCAAACATGATCTGGGAGTCAAACTGGGGCGATTATAAACCATCCAATGCCGATTACATGAACTCGTTCTTGATGCAACCTGCGGACACGCAGGCGAATGTCGAGGAACAACTTCAGAAAGTCCACTCCGAGCTCAATCGCTTCAGCGATGTTGAGAATCGGCTCGTCGCAGCGGCGGTTCAATCACTCCCACGGACCTG
>JH814873.1:98053-114130 GCA_000296255.1 Omphalotus olearius VT 653.13
TCGATATCTACCAAATGGGTATGAGTCGCTTTGGGATCGAGATGCTCGAGTTCCCAGGTAACAAAGGCCCTGTTGGGACAGCTCTTGAAGTGGAGTTCGCTACCGCTGTCGCAGGGTTCCTCAAACCAGGTTCCGTCATTACTACGAAGATGGTGTGGGCGTTCACTGATGCCGAGGAAGACGCCAAACACTACTCAAATGGCATACTCCTCGTTGCGGAGCCCCCGCCAGACTCAGTATCTTTGGTGTGGGATGTGCCATCGTACATTACCGAATTGTCCGACGGTCCAACAAAGACCGAGTATCTCTTTCCGCCAGAATCATCGTTCCGTGTCCTCTCTGTCGAGACTCAAGAGTCTATACAAGTTATCCGTTTGCAGTGCCTACGCACTGGAACTCCTGCTGCAGAGGCTCCGCCTCTTTCGGTCTCGCTGCCATTGTCAATGTCGGCTAAGAAGGAGGCTCTGCATGTGGCTCTAACCGCCGCGGAGGATGCGGAGCTTGCTTCGGACGCGGCGGGGGTCAGTGAGGCAATTGGGCGATCGATGAGATTGATGATACCTGCTCTTGATCAGCACCCGCGAGGTGAACCACCAAAAATTAATCACGTTGAAGCAAGGAAGACGAATGGCAGGCGGTGTCGTTGTGTTGAGGAACACGAAGGACATAAGTAGCTTTCTTTCTGAGCTTTAGCTACTACTGTGTGTCTATATCAATCAATCCCGTATCAATGTAAAGGACTATTATCTCGACACAGAGTTAGTTTGGCTATCCTCCAGAGCTTTATATGTGCAGCCTAGCAATAAGAGATGGATTAGAAGCCATAGGAAGCACAACCACATTTAACCATAAGTAACAGTAATACTTACATACATAGCATCGAATTTTTCTAACCGGTTCAGTCTCTATGTATGTCTTCCAATCTAGCTGTAACCTGCATGTGTACATTAATCTATGTACAAGTTTTCGTTTCTTCACTTGTACTCTATTAAAAATCTATTCTATTGATTATGAATGTCCTAATGTACTTTTTTGAATCGTCGAATCGTCCATGCTAATGTCTAATGTCTACGAAAACCCAAAAAAAAAAAAAAAAAAAAAAAAAAAGTCCCAAGTGCCCAAAACAGTACGATCTATATCTATATCATTCTCGTGTGATGCTCTTTGAACCAATCTCGTTCATTTTTTAACATCTACCGTTCAGTCCACGTATCAGTGACAAGCGCAATCGGAACCGCCATTTTGAGTGGGAAAAACGCAGACTGATTTGGTTTCGTCGATACCGTCAGTAGGAAAAAGTCCTGTACCCAAAAACATCAACACAAACGAGAAAAGAGAAGGTCTTCAGACAAGCCTCACCTTGGCCGCAATCTTCCCGGCATTGAAATGCCCAACTTTGACGTCTCCTCGAGACTTCACCTCGCCTTCCCAGTCAAGACTCGCTTCCTTGTTCTCATCCAGCCCATCAGACCAGAACGATGGTGGGAGGGCTCTAAGCTTTCCGGTGCCTGTCATCGCGTTCCTCCAGACTGTTTGTCCCTTAAGATCGACTGAGATTTGACGATGAAGCGTAGGGGAGAGCGTGAGATTCAGGTTATTTTTGTGCGGGTCAGAGCGGGACGTGCAAGTAGCTGAAGAGGTTGAGTTTACGGACAATGACGACGGTGATGAGATTCGCGGTCCAGTCGAGACGCGCGAGTGGTAAGGCGGAGGGAATATGGATGGAGGATTAGGGATGGTTAGTGAAGGCGAAGAGGACGATGGACAATCAGACTCTTCTTCTATTCGAACATGAGAATAAAACTCCCGTAGTGAAGATACCGGTCCCGTGAATTGAATATGGAATGGTATATTATCGGATAACCCGAATGTTCGTACTGCAGGAATGAATAGCTAGCAACAAGGCAGAGGGGTGAGCTTGTGTTGTGTGACAGACGCGCCAAGTACTTACATGAGCATAGATAGAGCCTAGAGTTGTCGAGGGCCGGGTTTTAAATTCCGTAGTCGACTGATACCACTCCTCTGGAGACGTTTTGACCGTCGGCAGGAAGCTCGGGTCAGGAAGTATCGGTTGAGGAGGACGTTTTCGCGGTCGATAGTTGACAGGAATACGAAGCCTATATAACATTGAGAATCACTTATACATAGGTATCGTGGAAGGAAAGGAAAACTCTTGCTTACGTCTTATGTCTTCCCAACAAAGTACCGTGGGATTCGACTATCACTTTCAACGTGTAGGTGCAGCGCGCAAACAAACGTGGTACACCGATAAAGGTGACTTCATACGAAGGCGGTAGCGCCACCTGACGATCGCCGTCTTTGAAAGTCGATGGCAAAATCGACGAGAAAGGTATCGAGTGGGGACACCGCGACTCGGAGGTTGCAGCGGTTTCTGAAGACCAGAGCTCGTAACTCTCATCCACTATCTCGACAGTTTTGGAAACTGCGTTCGACCCAGTAATGCTCAGCTTAAGTTTCCCTTTGATCTGTCAGTATTTACGAGTACAGTTCAGGACGGAGGACATTAAATTCGGAGTAGGAAGGGTAACTCACTTTTAAAGATACGTTTGAAACGTGCTCGACGTGGTCGAGATTGAGGGTCCCAGAGATGACACCGTGCCTGTCGTAGGAAGGAATGTTTGCATCTTCATCTTGGTCCTTCAGTACGACACTGATTCCGCCGCTTGTTCGCGTCAGTGTACCATTAGACGCGTGGTAGTTGGGGTGCAGGCGGTCCATCCGTATGAGGCTTCGCTCGCCCTCGGTAGCATTAGCAGTGTAGGTTGGAGGAGAAGGTGAAGCCGTGTAGGAAGGCAGCGAGATATTCATCTGCAGTGGGGAAAGAGAAGACATGGATGAATAGTTGCCAGTCTAGCAAGACGAAAGAAAGAAATTGAAGATCTCCTGATCGACGGGGCAGTATATAACCTCAAGCGCCGAGGATCTCACCAGAAATGACTCGTCTGCATTTTTATAAGTCACGGTCTGACTGGTATGACTTCAAAGAAAATTTTTTTAGGGCGCATGCTATATTTCACAAACGTTCCGAGAGCGCATGCTCGCTGACAAAGCATGTGGTCACCGGATCTCATCCGCCTGCCGGGTGAAGCATACATAGCCTGGCAGGCACAGTAAGTACCCCCCTGGCCGGCAAATCTTGGTGAAGGTCGCCGTGTTGCTAGCCCCGCGGGCTGAATTTGAAGGGTGAAAAAAAGAAAAAAAGAAAAAAAAAGGTCAGAACTTGGGTGTACTGTATTCTCTACTACATACTCACTATAGAGAATGTATCGAGCATACGAGCGAACATCGGTTCTTAAAGTTTTCTCGAAGGACTACGACCTGAAAAATGAAGTAGGATTGAATTTCAATCGATCAATGACAATGGGTATGAAACGCACGCACGCTCTCGAGTCAAGCTCCGGTCACCACAAAATTTTCTCTTCACCGCTTATTTGAAAATACGAAAGTACTCGGTCCATCCCCAGTCGCGACTGTGCCATGCACGAGCATGCACGTTGTTTCTGCGCCGTGAATGCGACGTACATGTTACACCCTTTCATTGGCAATGTCACCGAGGTCACGAACAAAAACCCACAAGGTACTTACACTTCGTTTCAGGAGAATTCGGAATCAGGGCTGAGGGTGGTATAGTTACTCCATTCTTGCACCGCCTAGAACCAAGTCGGACGCGATGAAACGTGGGATCCGGAGCTTTGCCTCATAGGAAGTGTTATTCTAGTATGGATGGTCCGAGATGGTCCGACGGTCGAGAGTGCGTACTGGAAGGTCTTATTTAATCAGGCCCTATTGTGTATCACCCACTTCCCGCCAATGGAAGACATACGGATGCTCGAGCTAAAATTTGACGATAGCTCTATTGTTGAATTGCCATCCAATTAAGTTTTTGGGTTGGAAATGTCGATTACATATCGGAATTCTCTTTTTTCTTGAAATTTGACAAGGGCGGGTCGTCAAGGGGTCGCCACGAGAGGTGCTGCGATGGAGTTGACGTGTATTCTGTTTAACTTCCAAGTCTGCTATATCGCACCTCACTATATAGCACTGCCAGTCGCATGCTTTACGCACCAAATATGGCGTCTGTACGACAACGTCCATATCAACAACGTCCTCCACAAATTCCGACATCAGCACCTATGAATTCATCACCATGATTGAGAAGGGGTAGTTCAATGTGATCGTAGAGGAGACTCACCGGACGAGTCCGAACACTGTCCGAACCTTGGATGGATGATACAGGGGCGCTTTCAACATATTCCAATGGCACAGGCCTAGGTAACCGGTTCTTGTCAAAGATTGCCTTCGGTCTTTACCCACTTGTTATTCTCGAATTGAGGTTCGGACATGTTCGGACTCGACCAAAAATAAAATCACTAGGTGTCGAATTTCAAAGCCAGCTTCGCGACGGCACCACGTATATGTGAGCCTCAGGCCAGCTCAGGCCTCAGCGACAACTTGTAGATGAAGTGAGATCTTGTATGCGGGGGAGAATGTTTGGTCCTGCGGAAGCAAAATAATACGAACAGCAAGAACAGTTCAACGAGTTCAACTGTTGTTGTCCCCGATTAGTCCGGTCCATGAGAACCTGAAGGTCATTACGAGTCCCAACGTAAATATCATTAGCTTTGTTCAAGAATCGTGGCGACGAATGAACATATGAGCTTTGAGAAACAGTAAGTGACAATCGACAAATAGTTTTGACTTGAAGAAAGGCTCATTTCGAACTCCGTTTGGACGGACGTGGGCTCAAAGCTTAAAACACACGTCGACCTTTTCACGTAAAAACTGGAATTCAATAAATGCATCATACAATACGGTATGTTCTACATGAGGTACGTAATGATAATGATAAATGCTAACGATACTACTTGATAAATGCTATTTGATACAGGATATTCCATCATACTAAACACCGGATCGGTCTGAGGTATCACCAATCGATGGTACACCCATCAGAGCCACCCGGATAGTAGATACAGTCCATGTGCTTTGGCCGTGAAGAGTCGTAAATCAAAATCAACTCTTCTGATCAATGACCAGCTCCGGCAGCGAAGGGCTTCATGACACGACTGATGTGGTGAGGCCTCGAGCGCTTCTTGAGCTCAGTCTCGGTATCTCTACGCTTCTTGCAGGACTTGCTAGATGCAGAGGTCGACTTGGCAGCGGCAGACGAGGAGCTTGCCGTCGAAGCAGTAGAGGTCGAGTTGGAACTAGTGGTAGAGCTAGCGCTGGATGTTCCGTTGACAAATGCAGCGATGGCGGGGCCAGGGAATTCATAAGGCTTGGTGACATCGCTGTAGGGCTATAAGGGAAAATTTGCGCTGAGTACGAATATCAAGCGAAATAGCAGCGTATACGACTCACGTCAATGAGGATACCAGCGTCAGTGTCGCTATATGCACCGGGGAAGCTAACCAACTCATTCTGCGTTGCCTTTCCAGTCCCATTACCACCAATAGTCAGTTGCGCACATGCAGGGTAAAACTCTGCGCCTCCTGCGGTCATGGCGAGCTGGAGTGCAATGAGTTCGTGACGGATGAGGTAGTTGCCCGGGGCAATGTTTGCTGGGAGCTGGACTTTAGCAGGGGAGCCATCATTCATTCCGGCTTGGGCCCAAGTGTTGGCTTGGACGTTGGTACGTCCGACTTGATCAATTTTGAACCAGGAGGCGGAGGAAGAGTTGAATTGGGAGCAAGGGGAGGAGCCGCAAGAGGCCATGTAGGTTAACATTGGACCAGTGTTGTGTATCCACTACAGACAGATTGAATACAATGTCAGTGTCTTGCAAACGGTACAAAGGGTAAAGGAAACTCACGTTGCCGTTCTCCCCATTCCTCCATTCAAAGCTAATTGTATCGCCAGGCATAGCATCTGCTACGTCAGCTGCGAGTTGCGCGTTCTGCCCACAGTTTATGAACGGATTCGAAGCTCCCTTGACGGGGTCAACATCGTCGATTTGACGAATTACACTGGCAGCTGGGCTAGCATTAGGAATGTTTCCAGTGAAAGTCTTGCTTCCAACGGAAATGGATCCGAGGTATCCATGTGCGGAGACGTAGGAACCCAGGAGAAGAGGAATGAGTAAAGCAGAGATCATCGTGTTGGACGTGATGTAAAAAATCAAGGAAAGTTGGTTACGAGGCGACGACAGTCGAGTTGCAGACGTTAAAACGATTGAGAACTAGTAATATATCGCACAGCGACAAGAGACGGCGTTGAGCAGTAGAACTTGAAAAAGTCGTTCGCGGTCGTGGGTAGAGATCGTTGACGAGAGACGAGAGAAAGCAAGCAGATGAAGCACTGCCGTTGCTGCATCTCGAAAAGCGCTTTTATATTTTCCGTTTATTGTGGCTCAAGTGCCCATTGTACGTCCGTGGCCTAAAGAGTAAGTGGTCGGATACAAACAGAAGACGAAGAACAATAACCTCAGTTACGGGCGCTAATACCACACCTTCCTTTTCTGGCGCCTCGGCTAACTCTCGGTCATTGTCTTTGTTCCCCCTTGTACCATTCAAGTTGTCATAATTTCTCGAGGACAATACGACGTTGACGTACAGGCGGTTCGACTTTGTCCCTAGGTCCAAGAATAGCATATGCTGTATCTGCCTTCTTTCTCAAACCCTCTCCTTGCGCAGGTTATTCACCAACTGGCCAGTGACAGCTCGGTAATCAGCCACAAAAAGAAAAAAAAAATCAAAGCGCACGTTTGACTCTGAGCTTCAAAAAGCTCGACATCCACTAGGCTCGTACCGGGCAAATAATGAGCTGCGTAAGTGATAGAGCAGTACATGCAGAGCTCAACTACCTCCGAGACTAACAGTTTTCATGACTCCGTCATAGTGACCAAAGAGGCAACGCAGTGACTTTATGAGAGACTAAGTTGCCACGAAATAGTAAATTATACACCGATATCATACATATATCATACATATATTCCTAAGTAGATCCAGGCATCTCGCGTGCTACGCACTGCTTAGCAGAGCGATGAGGAAAAAGAGCCAAACCAAACTTGACAAGCTTGAACATCCATCAATTACCGCTCGGGTGTAACGACCTCAGTGCTCACACACTACCCTCCGATATTTCGGACCTTCATCTCCGTATCCGAAAAATCCGAATCCTTGCGCTGTGCTTTCCGTCGTGCCCCAAAGTCACCCATCTCATCGTACTCTCCGAGTCGTCTCCCAAACCCGAACTCGGACTCAGTATGTCCAGTCCGGTCCAAGTCCGCCATGGTAGTATCAGTACGGCCTGAATCGAACCTCAGAGGTTGAGAAATCGCCATCGTCTCAGAGTTCGAGTTTGTGCTGAAGATGGTGTTCGCGTGAGATCTTTCTAGGGAGACCACGATGATGATGAAGGTTGGATAGATGCCCTGTAGTAGTGTGAGAATGAGTATAAACAGACAGACAGGAGTGGGACGGGATTCACCCAGCCGTAAAGGAGAAGTACTTACCGTAAGACTGACTGCGACACCTAAGACAAGAATGTTCGTAGATGAACTCATAACGTCAAAACCGGCTATGAGGATGAGAAGCTGTCCAAGTACAGCATTAGCGCTGCAAGTTGCCGGGACGTGACGGAATTTGCTCTACGCACCCAGATAGCACAATATAGAAACCCGCCCTCCACCAACAGAATAAGCATCTGCTCAATCCTCGTCCTTGACTTTGCACTGCTCAAACTAGACTTGATGTTCTTTCTGTATTCCCTATTGAATGTATTTCATCAGCCTCGGGCTCGATGACAGACTAATTTTGTTGCGGCAATTTTCTCGGAATTCTCAGACCCGGATATCATTGAAACCAGAACTCACCAGATCTTGACGGCAATTAACGAAGTCGCTGTAAGATTTGTGATGAGAGGGGGCAAAGTCATTACGAGAGAGTAAGTGTTGGACGCTTCAGTATCCCGGACCAAGTCCAGGGCAGCCTTTACCCCGTTACCAACTATAGCGCCTGTCGAATAGCGTGAGCATTGTCAGAAGATAGATGGGCAGAGGAAACTCAACCTATTGTGCCCAGCATACACGCAGCAAGGATTGAACGAACTGTGATACTGTGCGACCATACCACCCATGTTCGCCAAACGACGATCACATCACCGAGGAAGAGCTGTATTTCATTCGAGGTTGAATTAGGAGAAACTAAATCATACCGACGGACTTACATTGACTCTCAACAGAACATTCGACGCAATCCTAAGTTGCAGATTCAGCTCCTTCGTCGACGGAGCGTCCAAGCCATAGCTCCGGGCTTGGCGCAAGCACATCATCATATCTAAGATGATTACCCCAATAGACGCAAGAAACATGACACTCGTTAAAAGGAGTAGGAAGATACGAGCTCTGGCGACGCTGATCCCTTTGTGACTGTGAATCAATGATAAGTGAGGTGCCATCAGATGATTAACGTTAAACGGCAACTGACAAGAGCAAATACGTCGAGATGATGAAGAGCGTTGCGTGAATTCCTACGAAATCACGGTATGGGACCCAATTTTTATCAACATGAAAGAAAACATGTGCTTACCGAAGAAGAGAAATTCGCACCCGATCCTAACGATAACATGTTGCACTGCGAGGACTTGGGCGTCACTGAGATATTGCGTGGAGGTAGTCACAGCGAGAGCCATAGTTGAGTGTCCAGCAATAGTACTACTTGCGTGATTAAAAGGTCGTGGTGCACATTAGGGAGAAAAGTGGATGGAAGAGGCAAGGCGCGAAAGTTTTAAAACACGCGCTTGCATAGGGTATTTATCTTTCACGTCGATTTTTCTTCCTCCGCCCACAGATCATTCTGGATCACTCGAGCCGGCACATTAAACCAATGAAGTTTAGCACCGCAGAGGGTGGAGATTACACCGGGACTATTTTACCCAGGCAATGGTTCCATTGAGTCTGTCATGTGCGGCATTAACCTGTTCCTATTGGTTGGCCAGTTGTGTTAGATCCTGATAGAAGTACAGAAGTCATTGTCAGAGCGCCCGTAGCTGCAGACTTGAATGAGTGGGCGCGAGAGAAGGATCCTGATCGTGGAAGCTTGCGAAGGAGGATTGTGGGTGCCAGGTGGGCGGATATTCAGCAACTTTAAGCTCCGCTTAAACTCCGCGTCATAGTGCTTTGTACGGCGACAGCGTGCTGTAAGCTACGATATCCAGCTCACATCAACGCTGGGGAAGCGCTGCCCGAGACCAGGTTCCTCCCCCTAAGGTTACAGTCTCAGGAAGTCTTTGGTATTGCACAGCGAGCACAGCGAACTTGCATTCCTTCTTTCTTTCGCATTCTGTCATTACTGGTGCTCAGCCTGACATCGGGTAGTACATACCTCCTCCCGGGCGGCAGTTTAGTCACGGATCCGAGTTGAAAACATCAACTGCAGTGTTACATGCCGTACTGTACCTGGTAGTAACCCAGCATCTCGACAGGCTACTTATACTTGAGTCGATGAGCACAACATGAACATCATGATCCTCGCCCTCGTCTTCTTATGGCTGCACTTTCTCTCATCCTGGACTGGCAACACCTTCGCCGATGTCTCTCCTAGGGATTGCTTGAGCAACAGAACCCTCGGAGACCTCATCAATTGCCTCAACGATTTTACAGTCGGTCCAGATTTCTACGACGCTTCCAGTTATGCAGCGGCCCAGCCGACACCCGAACAGTCGGATGACTGGGTGTCCGTGGTCATCTCTATGCTTGACTCTGACAGCATCGACTGCGCTTCTATCCATTTACCCAGTTCCCTTTCGTCCATATATGCAATTACCTCCTTTCCGGACGCCTCTACCAATACAACATTCTGTGTGTTATCAGAAAGCACGAGTTTTACTGAAGGGTATTACACCAAAGGTTGGGGAGTAATGGTTGTACCAGCACTTAAAAATTCCATATCTCGAACAATACATCTCTCTGCTCCTCATCCACTGTATGACATCGACACACCGCAACAGGCAGCTGCGATGTTTGCATTGTCAGGTGCACACAGCTTGCTGATATCAGGTAGAATTCGTATGGCGTACACAGCGCCAACGGATTGTATTATCCCCTCCGACTCCAATACGATATATTACAAAACAGATCCCGCGCATGATGTTGTAAGTGTTCGAAGTTGTTCATTCATGGACGGTATGACTGATATAATGTTGGATATAGAATGAACCTTTCAACATTGCAAATAGAGCGATAAGAGCTTGGCAGAATGATCATGGAGGATGCCCTTCTGATACCTGTGCTTACTTACAAATACATGGGAAGGGTGCTTCGTCATGCCCTACAGATACTATGTTCATCTCCAGCGGTTTAGGTGAGTACACCTTTTTGATCTCATTCCCTATGATCAAACGTGTACTATCAACCCTCTAGGAACTAGTAATTCCTCCCTCGTGTGGTACCAAACACGACTCAACCTCCCGTCCCGCCGTATCAAAACTTTCGCCAACCAGGTTTTCCCTACGTTCAATGCCTCTTTACCTTCTGACGATACCCCGTGCCGATTGACGGCTACAACTAACGTTTTCGGACGCTTGGTTAACGGTATCTCGGAGGAGGACGTGTGTACTGTCGCCGCGAATACAACAACAGCCACGGGGGAGTTTGTGCATATCGAACAAGCGATAATATCTCGACAGAGTGCTGCGTACGAAGGGTGGGGTGAGGTGATTCGCAGAACGTTTCAGACTAGCTGTCAGGAGGGTACGATGGAAGACGATGAAACAGGACTTTGTGTTGAGGTCTGATGTATAGATTTCTTGGAACCCCAGTGGTGTACGAAGCCTGGCAGTGGTGTACTACCCTGCCTGTGTGTTGGCGGCGCGACGAGTCACATGGCACGTGACCTGTAACAGAATCACGATTCGCCGTCTTTGTCCGATTTCCTTTACTCTCCATTTGTGATTGAGTCATAGAACATTTTGAACAAGAGAGCATAATATATTCACTACTAGAAACCCAAATTCCGTAAATACAAATTGTCCTAGTCAAAAGATCAAAGTATTGATTCAGCCCTAGAGAGCAGGAGATTCAGCAGCTGTGGCTGTAATCCTTATATGATATCCCATATCAATACATTTGTTCATGCAACCGGAACATGGATGTATGCACTTACCCTACAGCTTGAATAATTTCATCCACAATATCTTCTGCAGTTCCGACACCATTCGCTGGGCAGACCAACGAAGTCACAGAACTCAGATCAAACCTCTGGATTCTTGCACGCGAAGAACGGCTAGGTATAGACCGAGGCTGAGATCGCTTTGACGCACCAGCGGAGGCTGTCGCAGCGTCACCGAAGCATTTCTATCATTTGTCATTTCGATCAGCCTGAGGTCAATGTAACAGAAAAGAGTCGATAAACGACCTACCTGGAAGAGTTGAAACTCTTTACTGAACAGAGTGACTTGTGTGCTATTATTGAAAATATCAAACAAACTCCCTTCAGCCCCTGCTGTCACGTTTAATCCTACATCAAGCTCTACACATCCGCCGAAGCTTGACGACGATGTGATGCTCGAGCTTGTCGAGAAAGAGGACGAGGAAGAAGACGATGTCGATTTGCTTGCGCAGGTCGTAGCTGGAGTGCTCACATTTGATGATGCCAGCGAGCTCAACATGGCACTACTTTGCGTAGACATCTTCGCTGATGGTTCAGTAGCCTGCGGAATCGACGCAGCCGAAGACAAACTTGAAGCAGAATCTGAAGCCGTCGAGGTGTCATTAGATGTTCCGGCAATTGTAACGTTTGTGTTGTCAGATGCATCAAGAGCGAGCTGAACTGCTGCACTCGCATCGAGGGCCAAAAAGATATTCGCAGAAGCTATACCGGTACCCGATAACACATTGACTCCGAGATTTATTGTAGGTGTGAGGTGTGCGTTCACGCTCCCGGTGGCTTTGACACCAGGACTCAGGGACAGCTTCAGAGCTTTACAGAGATAAGATGTAAGTGTCAGTCTGTCATTAACCACAAACATCATAACTTACGAGTGTCATTGATAATAAACGAGCCACCGCTCGAAAGATTCTGGGTTGGAGGGAAAACAAGTTGGGCATTCTCGATTTGGTACTCCACACCAACAGTCATATCAATGTCAACGTCCAATTGCGCTGTAGCTTCCGCGCCTACTTCGAGCGTGGGGCTGATTGAAAAGATTCTGTAAAAAGTATCATGTGAGCGATTAATAGACGTATAATCTGGAATATATACCCTGGGATGTCAAGGCCCGGAATACCAACTGAAAAGATGGAAATCGTTCCCGTGTCAAAAGTACCCTGATAGAAAGTGAATGAGATGCTATATATTCAGGCTTTTGGGACCGAACTTACCCCTACCTCAGCGGTGAGGTCGATCGATCCATTAATGTTCGCGTTTAAACCTTCCAAGATGTACAGAGTTAGCCCCGAATCAAGGTCCGCGTCCCCATCGTTCATCGACATACCTACGATCAGAGCGAAATCATCGAGGCTTGGAGGAACGATGGTTCCGGATGCTGCTACTCCAAGACTCGCCTGAGCACTAGCTGATCCATCGACCCCAACATCTAAATTCAGCTCTGCGTCGCCGCATGTCAAATTCGTATTCAACAAAGTCGCCGATGTATTGACAGAAACAGGTGGAAAGTCGATAGTTTTGTTCAGATTGGAATCCACCAATTGAGATATGGCTTAAAACATCTTCAATGCACGAACACATGGGCGAGAAATACATCGGGCGCCGTCTTACAATTGATCGCACCTCCCACAAAATTAGTGAGTCCACGCTCGGGAAATTGGCTGTGGCGCTTCAAGCTAGAGGTAGGTGTCTCCATGGTACCATTCACTTCCACCCCGGGAAAGTTTGCGCCCTGAATTGCGATATTGACGGTCCCTACCCTTCAACCAGCATGAACTTCGGTTTAAAAAAATCACAAAGTCCTACGTCGGACAAACTCACTTTGACGAGTCTATTGCAGTGAAATTTGTGTCCAGGGTCAAGGCTCTGACCTGCGGGGTTGAACCATCCCTCCTGACTATCCGTTTCAAAACGTTGGCTGAAATCGATTGGTCTTTCGAGACATAAGCCCGGGCCACACGGGCAAAGGGACTCGCGCCACACTGTTCAACCTAGTGTTTTAGCAGAGGATGATATCTATAGTACAAATGATCACGCACATTTTCAGGTAAACGGACAATCTTGCCCTCTGCACCAATATTATGGTATAGATGATTACACTTAGTCGATGTAGTGCCATTGTTCATGCAGACTAGGCGAATATCCTGGGCCATCGCTGTAGCTGAGCAATTCAAGATTTCCCATCCAGCAGCAGTGGTGATGTCCGTGATGGCGTCTGAAGAACCCCACTGTTAAAAAATATTTGCTCAATTCCGCACTCAAAGGAAGGAGAATAGACACATACAATCTTCATTGTACCAGACCCCGAATGCCCTGAACCGTTCGAGATAAGTGAATACTGACAGACACCTTCGAAACACGGTGTTGACCAGTCATTGGTCGCATATACACGGTTGAAGAATACGAGGAGGGGTATAAAAGAAAGGGCTCTGAAAGCCGGCAGGTCAATCATTGAGTCAACTGAACGGAAAACGAAGAGCGAAGAGCGAAAGGAAAAAGCCTCCTAGGGAGAGGGGATCGAACGAAAGCACTTCAGAAGGGACGAGACAATAGGACAACACGAAAAACGAAAAAAAATTACGCTGTGAATCCGTTCAGCGCTGCTTACGTCCGGTTTAAGTACCCCCACAGATGGTCGGAGACGCCCACTCGACAAACCGGCTGGAACACAGGTGAAGTATCATCGACATCTGCCAATCGCAGTTGACTAGTTGCCTGCGAGACCGTCCTCAGCTTGTCTTGTTCTCATGCAGCAACGAAAACGATAAGTATGGAGGGGATCCTACTAGGTGAGCTCGGTGGAACTACGGTGGCAGATATGATATTAGCGCTTGCACGTTATTTGGAATTCGGAGAATCAGCTTCGGAGGCTGTGGGTAGCAGTAAACGCGAGTCCACGTACCAGTTTCTGGCATCGTCCGAGGCCGAGTGGTCGTAGGCACGATACACGAGCTATGATGATCTGCTATGGAATATGTATCTGTGACTAGAATGAATGAGAAGTGTTATCTGGAGAGCCAGACTCGGACTCAATATTTGCCGCATTGGGATACTCCCCGGAAACCGACGTTCACACGTTCATTCCTTTCTTTGTGCTTCTTGATACTCGTGTGCTCAGCTCTTTTGCACTGGAATGTTTACGGTGTAATCTTCGTTCTCAAACTAAAGGTTTTATCCCAATTTGGCGGCTGTTCAGCTTCGGAACGTCTACCGCAAGTGCATTCATTGGGTACGTTGACAACCGTTGACTTGATGTTTGCTGGATTACATAGTTCAATGGATTGCAGAAAATGTCTGCGCAAGACTCTAGGAGGCGTGATGGGCTGCTTGGTCTCCCTGTCGAGTTATTATCGGAGATTGTAGAGTTCAGCTCTCTTAAGGATCAGCTCTCTCTCTGTCGTGTATGCGCCGACTTCTACTCGCTCACCATACCCGCGATATATCGTTGTCTTCGCTTGAAGTCGTGCAAGACATCTATCGCTAAGTGTGCTCGTACCTTGGCCTCGAAAGGGATCGCGGCGAGATCTGTAAGAAGACTGGAAGTACAAGAAAGGTGTGTATTTAAGATAATTAACGTTCGGCGAAACTAATGGTTTTCATTTGTGGCAGCCTATTCATGTCCACACCCAACAATCTGTCTTTGACAAAAGCTTTCGATGGAATGAAGAACCTGCAATACCTGATCCTCCGTGTAAACGAGAAGCCTTATAGGGAAGCACTTCAAACCGCCACGTTTCCTCAGCTTCGTTTGTTCGAGTGCCCGATGAACCTGAACAGTTTGGTGATTTCCTTCCTGGAAAGACACAAAACTCTCACCAATCTTTCTCTTCACGTCTCGTGGCTGAGGCGCTCCGGCCAGAATCTCCAGCCTATCACACTTCCAAATCTTCAGGAATTTCGTGGCGAGCTACAACACCTCCAGTGGGTAGGTCGAGGTGCTCCACTCACTCATGTCAGCTTGGATTGGTGCACGGACATCAATAATATCGCACTTTTCGAACAGGCAATTGACATTCTCAAGGAGTCGAACTCTCTTGTTCTTCTTCGCTTCATGCGACCTTCGAATAATGTCGTGCAGCTCGACACAATCTCTCGGAAGTTGCCAAACCTCGAAATGCTGCTTATCTCAAATATCGAGTTGTATAGTCGTTTAAACGAGGTGAGTTTTCCATGCAGCTCAGATGTGCCTTTTGATGACAATCATCGTTTCACTAGGCACAAGCCAAGCTCGTCAGGACATACCTGGCTCGCATGAAGAATTTATTCGCATTGAATATCGCCGGTGAATATGATCGAGGGCCGGGTAAAAGAAAGTTTGCCTATGACGAAGACCACGAAACCGTTCTTGCTATAGCCAAGCAATGCCCTACTCTCGCGATATGCAACACGCCACGTAAGCTTTCTATTTCCTTTCATACTGCAGCACAGTACGATGAACGCTTGCCCTTATTCAACAGGAAATATAACGTGGTTCGCCCATAAGAATGGGTTGTGGATACCAGATTCAGATGACTACCACGGTGCTCGGTGGGCACTGATTAAACGCCTAAATGAAGAGACCCCAAATTGGAGGGACGAGCTGAAGGATATCGCTCCGGATGATTGGGATACGCTGTGGACTAAAGCTCTTGCGGAATGGATGGGTTTGCTTGATTACAGTGACGAGGAAGAGGACATATCGAGTGATAGTGAGGAGGGTGAGGATGACTCGGACTTGTCAGCAGCTGAAGATAGTGATGATGACGCTGGCAATGCGGAAGACCATGCCTAAAGATTTCTTGCTGAGAAGGAAACCGCTTTTTGTTTATTAGAATTGTAGAACTCAAGTAATGCTATGTGAATACCCAGCGGATACCCAGTGTTCTTGCTTTCAATACTCAGGTGGTCAAAGCGAGTTTGACGCATTCTATTTTTTTGACGCTTTCAAAGCCCATATATCATCAACATCTAT
>JH814874.1:7072-33548 GCA_000296255.1 Omphalotus olearius VT 653.13
ACAGGAGGCTTCACAATGCCGACAACTGCCTTCGCGATAGCCGATGACTTCACAAACAGTTTTTATAGTGGCACTAGCTTGGCGCAGATTGGCGCAGCTTGGCGCTCATCGGTAAGTTGCGCCATGGCGCTTGTCGGTAAGTTGTCTGTGCACGTGAGGAGGCGTGAGGGTGAAAGCAGCCAAAATTTGTCTGATCCGTGTAACGTGGGCTTTCAGGGGTCCTGTGAGAGCCAGTTGGCAACTTCCATGGATCGTAGGCATTGCCAAGCATTGTCATCCAATCGTGACACTGAGACTAACTTGCAATCCGTGTGGAATTTATTGTATGACTTGCGGCGCTCTGTAGATAATAAGGACGAATGCTCAGAGCGCAGTCAAGGATAGAAAGCGTCTGAGGTGGCGGAAGTCTACGGGATGGTTGTACCGATGATGCGTTGTCTACTAAGTGTCCGAGAATGAGAAGCGAGAGAAAAGTATACGACGTACTACTTGAGTCCCTGTTTGAAAGAAAAGAAAGTACCCCTACGATTTCAACAATCTGTTCTTGATGTTGAGCCACTATGTAGACAAAGTAGATTCCTTGCTATTAGAACGCCCGAGGATTGTATTAAAACTATCGCGAAGTCGAAGCCACCACTATCTCTGTTGGCACATTTCGCCAAGTCAGCGGGGCATTTATTGACCCACTGGTGCTGGCGTTGAGGCAGGAGATTGATATAGGTCCAGTTTGGGTGCCTGTGCTTTTCCTCTAATCATCGGTAGAGTAGGTAAGCGTCGCCCACTGGTAAGTAGAAGGAGCAAAGTGATTCAATAACTTACTTGTCCGTGACATCTTCATTCGGTCCTGGTTGAAGCGAGTTGCGAATCCAGATGAGAAACCATTTTCCTTTACCTACGATTCCGTCGAGTTTATCGCTTATGGATTGTGCGAAGCCGATTCCTGGGTATTATGTGATGAGTTGCTCGACGATGGAAGCGACTGCATTCTAGTAGTTGCAGTTCTTGGGATGTCAACAGAGATCGTCTCCGATTTCTTCTGCGATGAACTGAAGTTCCACGATGCTATTAGATAAAATTGGTTCCTCAAATGATATTCTTTGTACGTCGAATACCTTACTGATCTACAGGTAACGGTATAAACAATCGGGCAGTTGCCCCCTTTAGCAGCGCTCGAGAAAACTGTGTCTTATCATCTTTTATCTGCAGATACATGCTGACAATGAGCCTATGCCGAGAGGAGCTTCTGGAGCAGACAAACCGTTGATACCTTCATGAAGCCCTGGTTGAAACGAGCAGACCGTAAAGGGTGTAAGGTGATTACCTAACAAATGAGGTTTGTCCTTTTACACCCATCGTCAACCTTTGTCTCTTCGTCACTTCTACGTGCAGATTCCAGATAATTCGATATCGTGCAGTATTTCGGCTACTCCGGGCTTCTCGTGTCTTGTTGGCACATGATGTGATCACACATTAGGCCTACAAGGGACACACTCAATGAGCGCTCAACGTCAACGCCGAGACTGGAGCTCAGTCATCTTGACCAAACAAGATCTTGAATAAGAGCATTCAGAAGGGACTCAAACGGTCAAGGTAGTGTGGCATCGTTTTTTGTGTGGGCGCGACGACACTTATCCTCCAAGAGACGGAAGATGGTACAATCCGCCGGGATATCCTAGACCTGTGAAGGATCCGAGCGCAATCATACGAATCACCCAAGAAGATGGGATGTATTGGGATGACTGGGTGTGTATTGGAAGCTTGTGGCCGAGTTATACATCCCCAGGTTGGTGAATATCTCTTTGTTGCCCCGTTAACCTGGTCTTACCGTTGAACATCCAACATCAGCCCTACAGACACATACGGTGGTATATATCAACGATGAAGACATGTGCGATGTGCTTGAAGTCCGGATGGGCGGCACATGGCGCTTTCACCGCGAATGTCTGTCGCACTTCTGTCGATTGACTAATTCCACTCCCAAGTTGCTCTACGAAGGCTTCAGCTCTACCCAATATTTTCGCTTCGGCGAAACGGAATTTGGAATGCGTTGAATATGTCGACATGGAACACCGGGCTGAGCAAGACTTCAGGTCTGCTATCCGGGGGCATTTGGCCCTGGAGGAATACGAGAGGACTCTTGGTGGTACGGTCCGGACACGATGGAGGAATGCAACTGGTTGCTTGCACGATCCACAGTGTTTCCCGTCGTTCCAATTACTTCGAATTTCACGTACTTTACTCGCGAGATCGTGACGATCGAAACACAGACAGCATCAGCGAAGCCTCCACAACCGGCCGCACAAGAAGTTTTGTCTATATCTGAACTTCCCTGTTATTCTCGGTTTGCTGTCCGTATGCAAGCATATCCACAATCACATCATCACCTCACGACAAGACCTATTCCTCTCCCTTGCATGGCAACACTCCTGGATGCTCCCTTGCACTCCAATGGGCGGACGTTCATGGACCGAGACCAACCCTTCCATCCCTCTATCGGACTTCCGCCCTATCTTCGGCTCCAACATACCATTCCGCTATCAGTCACCCAGTCGTGATTGGCGTGCTTATCTTCTGCCGTTCCTACGCAAGGAGACGCCGCACGTCATGAATCGGTGGCGGATGTATAGGCTGGCGATGCAGTCTGCGATTGGGAAGTGGTGTCCTGGGTGTGAAGATTTCTATGAGTGGAAGTGATCTTGTGGGGATCGTTCTCATGTTCCTATACCGTTTGAGGGAGGGATGGAGGAAGATTGGGAGCTTCCGCCGGATGTTGAAGGGACTAGAGAGTTGCATATTACGCGCGATGTCAACGATTAAGACGAGGATGTGAGCTGCATTTATGACTGAGTATGTAAAAGGCTCATAACATATCGATTTGGTATAGATTACATAGAGCACTAAAACCATCGTAAATCATCGTGAACCAGCACTGTTCATAAACAACTAAATGACCGCCGCGAGTCAACTAGTTTGGCCATATACGATTAAACCAAGACCCTCGCGGGAGCGCCTTCTTACTCTTCAGAGTCACCGTACTAGCAGCCTTGGTTGGTTTCCTCTTCGCTCCGTTTCCTCCCGCAGAAGCACCTGCTTCCAACGCAGCATGCCGCCGTTTATATTCTGCAGGTGTCTCTCCACCCACACCGTACTTCCACATTCCTCTCCTTGCAGCCCTACATAGACAACGGGGTTTTCAAATGTCAAGACTGCGGGAAAACATTAAATGAAAAAAAGACACGTACTTGGCTTCACTCTCTACACGCAAAAACTCCTCCTTACCCCATTGGCCGTATTCTGCTCCTGCTTGTTCGTATGTTGTTACCCAACCGGCTTTGAGCATCTCGATGGAGAGGTTTTTGCCTGTGAAGATAGACCGGGGGAGGAGGAGGGGTGGGAGGGTTACTATTGATACCTGTGCGGCGTACCTTTGAATGTCAGTACATAATTCCGGTTTGACGAAGTAGGACAGGACTGACAATACGAGAGTACTGATCCCGTCGAAGTACTTGACAATACACGGTTTTGCCCAGGATCTTATTTCTGAGCCAGGTAAGGGCATCTTCAGAGTAAGGTTGAGCTGGTCGACCAAAATGGGCGGCCTGTACAGTCATGAGATGAGCATGAGGAACGGGGAGTAATGATGGGGGCACACCTCGGGTGCATCGACGCCCGCGATACGTATATGCAGCGTACGGTCTTTCAGATCTGAAGAACGATGAGATGCTTTAATCTTCGTAGAATAGAGGTTATTCCAACCTTTCGAATTAGTAGGGACCCTCCTGACCTTGAAAGGCCATCTCCATCCAAACGCAGGTGTATGATAGAGCCTACAAAGAAAACATCCCTCGATTCATCGCACACGCCCATGCGAAAAAAGGTATCATAATGATAATCCGTACCGAAAATTATCAGCATCCCCTACACTTCCACGTCTCTGTCATTCCCTTCATCATATCCATAGGACATAAACACACCTTGTTACGACACCCTTAAGCCATCGTTTCTTCTCTAGCATCCTTGGGGTGACATAGTCACCGTTTGACACACGCCGTAGGTACCGCGTGTACAGTCGTCGTCCACCAAAGGTAGTTGCAGCGCCTACGACGAATGCATATAAAGCTAGTAATTCTGGAGGTGGTCTAGAAGCTTTGTATTCAGAGAATAAATCGTCGATTGCTGCTTTGGCTGCCTTGAAGTTGTTGTCCATGGTGGCAGATGGAGGACAAAAGCCTGCGGCTAGATTTCCCAAAGAGGAAGGGTCTACCTCAACTAGTACATTCCGAAGAATTCCACATACAAATCTTCGATACTATTATTAATTTTTCTGGATTCCCTTTAAAACCCCATGTACAAGCGAAAACAGCAACATAAGAAAGAGTTCTTTTGACCTATAAGTTTAAGTATTACAACATCAAGCTATTTCAAAAATAGCACACGCTTTCGTTACGCAAAGCGAATGCCGACTTAAAACGAGAACATCGCGTTCACCAGTCAATAACTGCGGGGAAGAACTTGGCGATCAAGCTCTCGTAGTAAGGTCGAAGCTTGACGGGGTCGCAAGGCTCGTCACTCTTGCTGTAAAGATCGTAGGGGTTGAAAGCACGAACGGCAGCCAGGTATTCCTGGTCCTTCTCGTTCATTAAGTGTCTGTAAGCTCCCTCGCGGTGCCACGGATAAAAACTGTGATACCGGATCATAGCCAGCCCCTCTATGGGAAGAGAACTCTGGTCTTTGAGAACATGATATAGATACTAAAGCCTATCAGTTAGCACGTTCTTTGTCGTAACGTCAACCAAAAAAAACTCCTCACCTCGTCATGACCCCAGGATAGCATGACATTGTCTAGCCCACAGTTGGGTTGATAGATGCCAAACTCGGTGCTGTAGACACCGTCCTTCGAGTCTGGATTTCCGGTAAATGTAGTGGGGTAGATGATCTTGTCAGAGAACTTGCACCCCACAACAAAGGTATCCTGAGCCACGACAACAAGTGATATCAGAATACGTTCATAGGTTATATCATCCTATTGAGCATATACTCACTCCAACAACGTCCCATTGACCTTGTGACCCAAATTTATACAAAAGCTTGCCTAAATCATGAACTAGCCCTGTAACCTGGGATCACGGCGTGAAAGAATTCAGAAAAAACCACGAGTTTAGAACTGTATCATTCCACAAAACCCACCTGCATCCATTCGGGTTTACCGTCCCGTCGAATAGCTTCTGCGGTCTGAAGTAGATGCTCGATTTGGGAAAGTTCAGTCTACGATAGAGAAACTTAGTTGGTCTGCCAAGAATCTAGATGTGAACGCGAAATCTCGATTCACTTACGTCGGGATCAGACTCGTCCACAAGCGTGTTAAGCATTTCCATAGCTTCCCAGACACTCATGCGTGCCCTGGTTCTGCTATTAAACTCAACGCGTGCCTTTATGTTGAATTCAACAGTCTGCTTCTCTATAGTGGAGCTGTAATTAGCACGCAGAGAACCGCGAATTGTCATTAACGTGGAACTTACCATGTTGTTCCTTGTAAAAGTTCTTGACGCGGTCGCACGCAGCGTCATAGTCACGGAACTGAGCCTTGTCTTTTTCTTGGCCGAACTCTGACTCGGCATCCCAGATCTTGCCTTTCAGAATGTTGACTATGAAACGATGTAGGGTCAGCGTCGGAGACGACCAGTTGAAAGACTCTGACCTTTGTCAACAGCGTCGGAGGTGGCGTCAAAGTCTTTGCCACTGCAAACGGTTGGTGCTGGCATGGTGAGAGATAGCTAGATAATGCGATATGAAAGAGAGAAGAGAATTGGGGGGGGTTTTGGAGAGCTATCTGCACGCCACAAAGCCCTTTTGAAGTGTTGGACAGCACTGGATATGACCATATATTGAAGTGTAATGATTATATGAACGTGAAAATTTTTCTGACTTGCCTAGAATACATCGATTTGAATGCCATGAGATTCCGGTGAGATTGCAAGGAGCACGCACTGTCAGATGCGAACAAGATGGAGATACGAACTTTGGCCACGTTTCGCTAAACTTCTCACGTCCTGGCAAAAAAATTTCCAATGTCTTCATTTCAGCTGACGCCGACTGTCGCCAGCTCACCTTGCCTTGCTCTTTTCTTCTTCCTTTGACTTCTCGATACGAGGAACAAAGATGAACCTGCTAGATACGTTCTTGGAAATCAGCTGGTGTCTTTCTCCCAGATCCCATCGCAGCTTGGGGGCAGGAACTCGGAGCTTTGATCCTGAATTAGAGGTCGAATAGTTCACGATGGGTCACGCAGGAGTGCACTATCTATCTTCTGGGGGTGTGCACGGCCCTAATACCTTGGGTCTCTTTCGTAAATCAAGTGCGCGTGCATGCTCGCAGACGCTTGCCACTCGGTTGGAACTAGTGTCGGATGCGAGTCTACTTACAAACACTTGGATAGTACCCGTCGTTGCTTATTCTGTTGAGTGTGAATTCAAGGGTTCGCATCCCTGTGCTTACCCTGGGCATCACGGGAAAGCCTGTAAACGAGCCTGCACAGGCCTGCACAGTGCTATGTTGCAAGCCCGATATTTACGGACGACGGCAACTAGGTACTCAGAATTGCTCAGGGAGACTCTTTGTAGTATGTCAGGCTTGACTGCACCAAGGAACGGCGCTCATCGAGGCTGCGGCCAATCGGTCACTCCCGATTGTAAAACCGTCATCAACCTCCGAGGTGTGGCAAAAACTATACATTGCATGAAAATATCGATCACCGTTTTTAACATTCTTTCTAGGCTTTGAAAGAACAGAAGCAGAGGAAGTTTATATATCTACCAGGCTACGTACGCTCAGTTAACGTTCAAGTTCTATTGAGGTGGTGTTGACCTTTATAAGTAACAAGAAACACAAACTAATCTTACACATCTTCTACCTTACAATTTACACGCCTTTCAACGCAAGCTCGGTCTTCGAAAGTCTCCACTTCGATGTTTCAGTGTTATTCTGACTCAAGGTGGGGTGGGCCAGTTGTCAAATCCGAGGTCGACGGCTAAAGCACGGAGATGTCAGCCCAAGAACGCAGCAATACTCGAAATGAAATCAAACTTACGCCAGGGAGGCATTATGAACCTATGATTCAACATCAAGGCGTGCTTCATTTAACTGTTATATTAAAGAAACATACCTTTTTTGCTTGCCTGACGCAGCAAGAGAGTCTAGGTTCTTGATGTCATCCTCGTTAAGCTTCTCGAGACCATTAATAGTTCCCTTCATGTTCGAAGAAATGCGGGCTGGTGTGACGGATTTAGGGAGAACTACAATGTTCTTAGAGACTGTATATAGACGCGTGAGTTCGAGACTCAAAAGATGCTTGTTGCAGATGAACTTACCCAGCCAGCCAAGGAGCGCGTCAGAGGGTTGAAGGGCGTATTTCTGTGCAATCTCCGCTACTACTTCATCCTTCAAGAGTGGTGATCCGCTGGAGCCTAGTGGAGAGTACGCCTGAGGGACAATTCCCTTGCTATGAAGGTACGCCAACAATTCGTGTTGAGGATTATAAACGTGAATCTCCAACTGAATTGCATCTATCAAGAAACCGCAGCAGATTGTACAAACTGCATGTCACTTACTTGGTCTACAGCGGGTACGATCTTAGCGGTAGGCAAGATCTCCTCTAATTTTACCTGGGAGAAATTAGAAACACCGATAGTCTTGACTTTTCCTAAAAAATCAAAAGATTTCGATCATTCTTGGTTTGACTCGTGTGCGGAGCATATCGAGATTGACCGAGGGGCTCGCAAACTAACCTTTCTTGACCATTTCTTCCATTTGAGCCCAGGTATCAGAGAGTTTCCAGCTATGATCGACATCGCGTTTTCCGTTGGGAAGGAGAGGGATGAAAGGATGATTGCCCTTCGGATTCAGAGCTACAGGCCAGTGAATCAGATATACTAAAACAAACGTTAAATGGATGGGTAAGTGATCGTTTCATTAAGATCAAGCGCGTTCGTCAGGGTACTGACAATCAAGATAATCAGTCCCAAGATTAGCCAAAGTCTGATCTAGACATTCCTCGACACGAGAGTGGTACGTTCCCCATAATTTACTCGTTATCTGAAACAAATCATTAAAAAACAAGTTAATGTTGTCAACTCAGATCATAGATACGACTGTCAGCGACCACCTACGAAAATTTCCGATCTAGGGACACCAGATTGTACAATACCCTTGCCAACGTCTTTTTCGTTTCCGTATGCCCTTTATGAATGCTTCGAAGTTAATTTTAACTTGAAGGATGATAATAGAAGTCGTTTACCATGCACAGTCGATATGTCTGTATCCCTCTTTCAACGCATGTTCAACAGCAGCAACCACTTCTTCTGAAGAAGACTGCCACGTTCCTAACTCATGGAATACGTGTTTAGTAGATCAATTAGGAGTGGGAGGACTCACCTAGCCCAATGGCTGGAATATCTACGCCATTATTCAACTTGATATTGGGTGTCGACATGGTGAGAGTTGCAAAAAGTACGAGGGTCGTCTTCAGTCTTGATCATGGTTTTCGAGCGGGAAATGGCGGCCCGGCCAAGCGGACCGCCGGCAACGTACATTGATGCGGAATCGGTACTCGGACCGGATACCGATTGACTGTGTGGGGCCCCGCAGCCCGACAACCGATTTTCTCTTGACTTTCTGGAAATCTGGAGACTTCTTTCACCAAGCGATTAGATTGACTGGTATGCACTGACATACATACGGTCCGAATTCCGAACGTTTTGTTGAACTTTCTCTTGGTCGTGCCTGTACGTACCGATGTTTTGCTCCTCCGGTAAGCACTTGTATCGTTCACGAGCTGTTGTTACTCCGTTTCTAGAGAGTTCGGAGCATTCTAATCTGGACAGTGACTGACATATATGTTTATATTGACAAGTTCTATGTCAGAAATCTTAGTTTTTTTGGGGAGCTATACCTTGAGAGCCTGTGTACCAAGATTGTTATTTTATTCTGATTGCAAGCTCCTTACGGATCCTTTCAGGGTTCAGGATACAATCCAAGTAGGTCCTTCTAGCTCTGGGAAGCAACCCCAACGATAGCGGCGTCTTTCAAAAATTTACACCAAGGGTTGTAAGTAAGAACTTCTTGTTCTCATGAAATGAGGGTTTGTGAAGTTGAAGATCCGTTTTTGTTCGTGAATTTATCCGTCTGAGCCAGAGAGATATTCGTGTACGACATGTGAACTTGTTCATCCACTAGAAGTTGACGTGGATCTGCTCCAGCACCTCATGTCTCGTGAAAAAACAGAAAGGTGATGATTCATGGTGATAGTCTGTCATTGGAGCCTCGATATGCATACTCGATGAAGCTACAAAGTTATGCAGTAACACCCGCCCACTCCGTGTCATCCTCAGCCTTGCTCTTCACCACCTTTACATTTGCTCCAGCCTGACTCTTCCTCTTCTTTGCCTTGACGAGGTCGGTGTCGGCATCGTTAGTACCCATACCGAGCATCTTCTCGTTATCTAAAACATTACACACCGACCAGCTCATCATCAATACACGGAAGTGAAGCAGTAAAGAACTTACACTTCTCCGCAATAAGGTCATCCACAATAGGCCGACTACCCGACGTGATGTACCTCGTCGAGACACCCCTCGCGACGAGCGGTTGGGCCAGCATGTTTTTCAATTGAGCTTTCAGCGCAGCATTTTTAGCATCCTGGTTTCTCTTTTGGCGTTTAGTCGGGTTCTCCTCGTTGTCGGAATCACTATCAATAGCGATGTTAGTCAAGTGAGGACATGACGAGTTACAGAAAGCTCTAACCTAACGAAATCAGAATCCAACTCGATTTCCATCGCTTCAGCAGTCTCCTTCATCCAGTTTCGCTCATGCTTTGCCTTCTTTGCCTTATGATGCGTTGTCTCGATCTGCCGCGCCAGTTGAACCCGCGCTTTGAGCTTGTCAAGCATGCTGAGGTCAATGGACATTTCTTGAATTTCTCCCTCTTCTGCATAATCAATTCACAGTCAGAAGCGGGGTCGAGCGCCGAGGCTGAATAACAAAGACTTACGTCTGCCCAGATTTCCAAGCAGCGCTCGGACAACTCGACGTTCATCAGGTGCACACATGAACATGCTGAAACCTTTCCTCATAGCACGCGCCGTTCTACCATTCCGGTGCACATACACATCAGCAGAGCGGGGGATCTGAAAATGAATAACGTGATCGACACTGGGTATATCAATACCACGAGCAGCTATGTCCGTGGCGAGGAGAACGGAGTTTGTGGTTGATTTGAATCTATAACAACCCGGCGGGTAGATCAGTAAATGAATATGATATTGCAACGGTGAAAATTTGGCTCGAGTGATGTTACCCCGCGGTCTTGCAAGAGGTGAAACAATGGACGAAGCCGGGATGAGGGGACCTGCAGGGAGTAAAACAACGTACCTATCGAGATTCTTCAGCCTCTGTCTTTGTTCCAGTTGGGAATGAAGCGGGAATGCTTTGATGTTCAACAGGTCCAACAATGGCATCAGTCGGCGAATTCCGTCAATCGAACTCAGGAACACTAAGGAGCGCCCAGGGTAGCGTAGAAGAAAGTAGTACAAATAAACATCCTGAAATATAGAAAATCAGTATTAGGATTTTTGTTCAATGCAGAGGAGGTATGTTTTGATGCGATGGGTAACCATTCGAGCAGAATAGAATGAACGCTCCATCCCGCGAACATGTAACAATGCATCATACAGATACCAAATGGACATTGGGAGGGGTGGCGCGAAACCATCGCGGCAGGGAGATAATGACAAACCTTATCGGCAGAAAGACATTCAATTTTAGCTTCTGTTAACGTCGAGACGACACCGCCTTGAGGACTTAGATCGATAACCTCTGGTTCAGGATCACGAAAATCAAGTCGAAGTAAAAGGTCGTCTGTGAAACAAGTTTGAGCTTGAAACAAAAACTTCGTCCGTGCCACGACACTAACCTAGAGTCGAAGCGGGTTTCTCGTCCACGTTTTTTCTGTTTGCTTTTTTCGGTCTAGTTCGTCGCTTGACGTTCTTCTGCAAATCCTTGCTGAGTGTGGCAGAGAAAATAAATGTTTGCATTTGGTCCGCAGCGATCTTGTTCTTGCTATCCTCGTCATCCGAGTGCATGACATCGGGATGTTCAATCTCATTGGGTATTTGATCATCTCTGAGGGAATTGAGGTCATAAATATAGTTCGCATAAAAACATGGCGAAGCACACGTACTCCGATTCTCTCATTGTGAGCCGTAAAATATTGTCCAGCTCAGCAAAATGTCCCGTCTCAACCATCCTATCCGCTTCATCGAGGACCAAAAACTTGAGCCGTCTGATTTCACGGGCAAGCGTGTCGTCCTGCACCACGGGAGTGAGGATTTCTTCTCGATAGAATGTAATGCGTCGATACTCACGTCTTCTATGAGGTCCCATAGTCGACCAGGAGTCGCAACTAACACATCAACGCCTCTGTCCAGAATCCTCCTTTGCTTCTGTGTAGACATGCCTCCAACTATCGCAGCGACACTGACTCGTGGTGGAGGCTTCTTGATTTGCGGCTGAGCATTTGCTTTGCCTTTTCTTTTACTTGAGGCTTTAGCTTCCCCGTCTTCATCCTTAGAGTCTTCGTTTTTCTTGGGTGCATTCAAACATGAATTTAAATGAGAAGAGACTTGCAAAGCAAGTTCGCGGGTCGGAGCAAGGATGAGCGCTTTAACTGGCCGTCTTGTCGTCGGTAGCTTTCGAGATGCTTCCGAGAGCAGCTTGTGAAGAATTGGAATACCAAACGCGAGTGTCTTTCCAGATCCCTGTGACAGCCATGTTTGTGAATAAAGCAACCGAAAAGGGACCTGTTACGACTTACGGTTTGAGCGACACCAATGATATCCCGTTGTTTGAGAGCTACTGGTATAGCTGCTGCTTGTATAGGTGTCGGAGAGAGAAAATTGTTTTGATGCAACGCTTTCGAAAGCTGGGGGTGCAGATTATAAGAATGCCAATTTGGTAACAAGGTTTCTGCTACAAGATCAGTGAGAACAGACGCGAGACAGAGGCGTACGAAGCTCACAGTCAAAGATTTCCTCCTCGGCTTCAGTTTCTTCAGATACGACGTCTTCAGGGTCAATGTCATTTCCTTCATCGAACTCTGCGGTTTCTGGTACAGGTGCTGGCCCAACATCTTCAATGACCTTGCGAAGAAACTTTTAGGACAAATAAACAAGCATAGCTGATATACATACATTGAATCTTGCAACTCTTCCTTGTTCTGTCTCTTCGTAATAGATCTCGACACCCTCTACCTCTTCCAATTCCAGTATTCCATCATCGCCCCCGAGTCCTGATTCCACAGGTCGCGAAACAGTTTTCCAGGGCAATGCCTCGACATTATCATGGTGAACCTTGATCTTCTTTCTTGATGAATGTGAAGTGCCAGATATTTTTCGTTTGCTCGAAAATTTGTTAGGCATGTTGTAGGACGGAGAGTTTGAAGCAGATTTTTTTTCGACGAATGCTGATCTAATCACTGAGATCTAATCAGTTTCCTTTTCAAGCTTTGGGCGGCAAAAGTTCACACTCTCACCTCTACCAAGACTTGTCACGCCAGATGTCTCTTCAGATTCCGGAACTCAGCTTACCCATGACATGTCTTCATTCAAGCTTTCGAATCGTAAATTCCGGTGGTAATATGTAGGTTGGTAATACGTTCGGTTATGTCTCCGAAATCATGTGTTGATGTCCCTATGCTTTTGAATGGGTAAGTGGGATCAGAGTGGGACGTTCTTCACTGTTATGACCGCTATACTGGATGAAGAGCTCTTTCAGCGTGCTGAGCGGGTTAAAGACAAGGTAGTCATAATAACCGGTAATCTGCTTCCAAATGGTGTCAGGGGAGTACTGATGAGTTCATCTGGCCAGGCTCAGCCACTGGGATTGGGAAGGTCTCAGCTATACAGTTTGCAGAGCACGAGTATGATCTCGCATCTTCCACTTGTTTTTGACACTCAAAACGTTCAGAGCCAAGGTCATTGTCGCCGACCGAGATTTCCTAGGTGCAGAAAGGACTGCTTCCGAGATTACGAGCTCTGGAGGGTAATTTGTCATCATTCTATGTTCGTTGGTCCATGACTCCATGTTCATACCGATCTCCCTTAGGCAGGCGCTTCCGTTCAAATGCGACGTCACAATTTGGGAAGATCTTATCGCGATGTATGAATTCGCACTTGAAAGCTACCAGGCTGTCGACATAGTGGTTCGTCTGTCTTGGTCTTATCTGCCTATCGTTGGTAACAAATGAAGGATAGGTAGCCAATGCTGGCGTAGGCGAAGTAGGAGGTCTCATAAATAATCGGGTTGGAAGCGACAAACAAGACGCACCACTGATGACTACCGTGAATGTTAATCTTATAGGTGTTTTAAACAGTGAGCTTCTACCACTGCTCGTGCCTCGGTTATACGTATTCAATATGATTTTACAGCGGTTCATCTTGCTCAGTATTACCTTTTAATCAATAGAAGAGACCTGACTTCCTTGAAAGCTATTGTCCTCTTGGGATCCATAGGTGAAACAATTCTCCTAGTGCGATATACTCCTTGCTTAATCTCTCTTGGGTGTTGAATTACAGCGTCGTGGGCCCCACTAGGAGCACCGATTTACACTGCCACGAAATACGCTGTTCTGGGACTCATGCGATCAGTCGACCCGAGCTTCGCAGCAAAGGGGATTCGCATTACTACTATCCATCCCTTCTTCGCAGGCTAGTTGTGCTTTCATTGTATTCCGTATAGCTAATTCTCACTATCCAACAGATACTGCAATAATCCCAACTAGAGCAAGAATTATTTTGGCTGGTGTATCCCTCGCACCTGTCCGTCGAATAACTGGCGCAATATTCTACTCTGCTTCTCATCCTGATCCTGAAACTAGTGGCTCTTCGTACATAATTTCAGATGGAGATGCTGGTCCTGTTCTTATGCTCACGCGCGAAGATTTCAAGGCGGGAGTGTACGACGTGATTGATGAGAGATCGAACGCTAAAAACAGGTAAACATCCGATCTATCCATGAATTTACACCTTTCAGTTCGCTGCTGATGCGCACCATTAGCATCACAGGAACGGTGTACTGCCTACGTACCATGCGGGATCTTACGCGGATGTTTTGGAGACCGATTGTTACCAGTGGTGTGGGTGTAGCGATTGCACTAACTGCATTTCGATTACGATTCAAGTAGATCCCGGTTTGAGGGTTGTACTATGATTCTCAAGTCGTGCAGTTGGTTATGCCCTTGATGTAGCAGCTTCCCTCAACGTGTGGTGCCTGTCTATCCTCGTTGCTGATACCAGCCGAACGTGAGAAGCAGCTTTTGACGGAGCGTGCTTTCTTTGCCTTCTGTTGGTGGCCCTTTTTTTTTTCTCAATGTGGTACCTGCTTTGCCATCTCAGCTCCTGAAGCAACCGTGACAAGCAGGCCACCTGCATGCACCTCCTTACTTCAACAAATCCGGTCAGCTACCTCTCTTACTTTCCATCTACCCGTCGCTATACCACGCCAAATCACTTCACTTCTCGCCCCGGGGTTGAATGGGAATCATGTTAACACATCATACTAGCCAGTACAGGAAGATATGGCCCAACACTGCGGTGGTGCTATTGAAATCATTGTCTGGACTCTGCAACGCATATGGTCGAACAAGATGATCGAACACCTTTCATCTTGTCCGAGCGCCAAACTCAATTTGAATCGTCTGTTCGTCCTCATTGCGCTCTTTTGCTGTTTACGCTGTTTACGTGTATTACTCCTCGGACTTCCAAGCTTGGACTTTTTTTTGCCTGGATTCTCCGTGCGCCGAGACCCCCTCATGAGGTTGTGTGCAGCGCGCGTGCATGCATTCATCATTCGCTCTCGCGTATTCTGTGAGACAATCTATCATGTCCGGGGAGGACTGCTGGATGGCCGGATTGCTTGTGACTCATTGGTTTTTTTTTTTATATCTTCGGGCAAGGTCCGTTGAAAGAATTATGTCGCGACATCGGCGTACAGACCTGCCCGACATTCGGCTCTTCCGACTTTCATGCATCAACGACTCAAAGCAGTATGCGGCCAATCCTGGGTTAACCGCTCAACAACATCTGTTACGAAGTTGCCGTGAGTGGGTATTTTCTTCACAATAAACACTTGATATACCGTTCATGTCGGGCTTCAGCGCTGCAGCACTTCACCCCCGAGTCAGACTGATTGTCCCGTGCTCTTGACTTTCCTCTATCATCTTCTTGTTCATCTTTTAGATTTGATAGTTGCGTGTATGAGGAATGATATGTATGCGATTAACTCATTACCGTCTCGGATGATTCCCGAAGTACGGAAATCAGCTCAATTCTGATTACTCTTCAAGGTCCATGCTCACACTATGTACAAAGTTTCGGAAGATTGGAGGCAATACATATTTCGGTATGAATCGTTGACTGTTCAGTGTTGACAGCAAGCCTTTTTTACACGCTGTGTCTGAAGTCGGCTAATACGGCTTCTAAGAAACCCGTTAATGAATGGGAGCGTAGACGCTCTCTATTTCGGGCATTGATAATAACCACTATATAGCCGCTGGTTGATTCTTGTCTTGACCCGAGCGCAGAAGCCTTGAGATAGGCATCAAGGAACGGAAGTTGCTCAATCAATGACTTCTGAACATACAGATATGTATGGATGGAAGCTCTTCTCGATAAATTATTTGCCTTTTTGGTACTGCAAGCCATAATTTGAAGTAGTGTAGGATATACAGGGATTATCGTAATTCCATTCGTGTTTCGTAGGGGCCAGCCTTAGAGTGAGTCAATGGGTGTAATGGGTATCGTGTATCGTATAACATCTTTGATCCTGGAGACGCCGTCAACTTCATTCACTTCGGAAGTGAAGATTGAAGTGCATGAATACATTTCAGAAGGACAATTCAAACCATAGCACAGGACCGAAGCGGGACAGGGAGCTCAGTGATGTTGTTCGGGGGACCCATGGATTTGGAGAAAAAGCCTTTGGTCATTTCTCTAAAGATTTTGGCTCTTCTTCTATCTTGCTCATGAGGGATCCCATACCTCTAAATCTTTCGCGGTAGACTGTATAATAGCGAGTCATAGAAATATATCAGCAGCCGGTCCGTGTATTCGTGTCATGTGACCGGACAGCCACGACCGTGACGCGTACAAGATTTTTCACTGACTTAGTGACTGTGCATGCGAATAACATAACTCGCCAGGATACAACTTTGAGCTCATTGAGCCTTCTCATGCAAACAGATGGGAGGCAGATGAAACCACCAGGGAAACATTCTCCGAGAATTTTTGGAGTCATTCCATCGATATCACGCCGGTTTTACGAACCACAACAGCCGGGTCTTGACAGAAGCACAAGGTTGAAGGGAGGACGAGGAGGCCTCATTTACCGCCTAGGCTTCAAAACTTCAAATTCAATTACCTACAGCATGTCTGCATAGCTCTTGGATTTCTTCACCCGCCATTTTCGGCTGAAGTCAAGCTTGGAATTCATCCGCCTGCACAGCAAAAACATTCCATGTTTCGAAACACAAAGTCAAGGAAAACATTTTCCACTGCCTCTTTCATTCCGCCTTCGGGGAGGGCTGGAGCATCAGTGGCATCTTCATCAGTTGAAGTATCGATAATCTTTCGAACGGCTTGGAATCACGGTCCGACCGAACGGAAGTGATTCTTCTTCTCATGAAATTGGGTTTCCAAGGTACTGACGGGAAGCAAATCATGTTGAAAGAACATCACTTTTTTGCGGCTCCGAGCGTTTCTTAAAGTAGGTACCTGTGAGCAGAAGTGATCTGATACATATCTGTAGGGAAGGCGAGAAGGCGGGAACGTTTTGGATTTATCCCTATCTCCGAGTGCGTATGTTCATGTTCTTGGGCGTTGCATCAGCGTAACCGTATCAAATCATCATTCAATCAGGGACCCTAATACAAACATACTGTACGACTCGTTGTCTTTTGTCTTTGGAGGGGCTGTGTAAGTTACTTGTCTATGTATGTACTTGCGCCATCTACTGATTGATACCCATAATTATAGATGTCTTATAAGCTCAGGGGCCGCCTGAAGATATGACGCTGACACACGGTTAAATCTCACTTGCGAGCTGTGTAGCTTGTCGAGCTTTGTCGAAAGTGTGCTGGCAAGTTACGTTTACGCTACTGATGTTTTTCGCGCAGCAGGGCACCAAGACTCCGTTCAGACGATGTACCATGCAGGCTATACCCGGGGCAGTCAAGCACCGTCTTTCCGGGGTGGATCTTCAACGGTGAACAGTCCCCGAATCTCATTTAATTCAATGAAGACATTGACACGACTCCTCCGATAGTACTCCGCGGACTGCGTACACGCTGGGCGGCTGAGCGCTGAGCGCGGTTCTGGGCCGTAGTCTGCCGTATTGTATGAGATCCCTGGGACTTTAATGTTCAACATTATGATGGCTGCGTGTAAAACTCAAATACAAAGAGGGTAAGTGTAGTCTAACTTACGACACGCTTAACTCCAGCAGGGTTCGCCGCACCTCCGGACGGACAAAGAGTTCAGAAACCCGCTCTTTATCACAACATCATTGATGTGACGCGCACCATTCACTCATCTGAACGATCGAACCACAATCAGCGTGCTCAAGGTGTGGAACTCAGGGGGTCGTGCGTATATTTACCGCAAAGGAGAGAATTCGAACAGAACACGTACCCGGTACATATACATATTACATTTACATCATGTCATCTGCCAATGGTTCAGATGCCACATGTAAGCTGCCATATGTCTGAATGGATTTAAAAAATTACTTACTTACAGCTTTATGTATATGAAGACAACAAAAAAAAAAAGGAGTTCCGCGTGGATGTGTCGCCCCACTGAGTTGCGTATGTTGCTGCGATGCGTTGCTTCAAGGGCCAAGGGCACTTGATTTATGGGGCCATCATTGAAGCTTGAAGTACTGTCCGAGTCTGATGAACTGTGGAGGTACATACATACATATACATATGTATGTTCATACGTATACACTAATAACCTGTATGTATGTTGCGAGCTGACAATGACAATGAATGGACATTGATGATAGCAATGCTCATAAATTAGTATGGCCGCCGTATGGGCTGTGTTAACTTGAAGTTTGATTCTTTTTTCTAAGTGGTACTATGACTTGAAATAGTGATCCTTGATTTTGGGTCCTGAGGAGAAGAAGTAGTAGAAGAATCGCGTTTCCCCTCCGTATCATGGACTGACCACCAGTACCGTGACTTACACCGAGCGCGTACTTGTGTATGTACATTGTATTCGGTCGCAACGAGTCCGAGAAACATTGTTTCGGGTGCATACATATTTCGACAACGCACTTTGCCGCGACCTCGGGCTTGCTTCGAATTCAGTCCAAGAACAAACCGTATAAACCAACCAAAAATCAATTATATTCCATACTTCCCAAGAACACCCTTCTAGGTAGATCTGTTTCTAGGGAAGTAATGGTGGGTGGTTAACAACGATAGCATATAAGTAGTGATGTACCCATGCAATGTGCATAGAGGGTGGAACGACAGAACCATAGAAATCGGCGTAACTCTATACGCAAAAAAAAACCGATAGGAATAACGAATAACGACTAGCAAAAACCGTAAAGACAGTGAAAAAAATAGGTAATAAATCAGTACCGATATCCGAAATAAAATATGTCCAAAACAGTCCACCGATCCAATCCAAGTAAGAGAATGTGTTTGTTCGGCAGCACAATAGAGATGTGCTTGTTGTGAAGATTTTAACCAAAGGAAGAGGGAATAAGGAAGGTAAATGTCCGACCAAGTCCTTCAAGAGACACGACAAGGGGGCAGGACGGGGGGCTACAAATCGGAAGTGGAAGGGGTTGGTGGTGAAATGGAGCTAGAGTGGTGATACAGAGCAGAAGCGAGAGCAAAAATAACGGAGTATGATACAGAATTCAAATATAAAGTGAGAGTACGCTTGAAGAATTTGAGGGTGAGATACAGTAAACCGAGTTAGTGAGTTTCTTAAGATATCAACTTTTGTCGTTTAAACTCGACGAGAAGGCACGAAAGGCCAATAAATAAGAGAGGGACACCTAGGAAGGAAATCATCAGTCAAGACAGGAAGGGGGGAGGCAGTCGAGCTGTAGACTTACCTCTGCCTTTACATTCAGGCACGGCGTGGAAGGAGATTGATGACACGAGATTTCTTGATTTGGCGGCCACTTTTACCAAAGTAGCGCTCCGACTCGAATGACCAGTGCAAAGAGCCAACGATCCAATCAGTGAGGCCGTCAACATAGATGGCGACCTGGCGATCAATCTCAGGACCCCAGGAGGGTAACTGAGCACGATCGCTAATGAAACGGTCGATAGACTGTTGGCAAAGACGACCAACATAGTCTACAGCAGACTGCAAATCAAGTCCGTGCTCGTTCATGATGACGGGGATCATGTTATGAGTGTCGCCTTTGGCCTGCTCGACATTGTAGGAGAATATGTCCTGAAAAGGCACGTCATCAGCATGAGGATATCGCGTTTATTAAAACGAGATGAAACCTACGTTGGACCATGTAACCAAGTCGTTTGCGGCCTCACCCAAGCTTCGAATGAGAGGGTGGTCCATGACTCCGTCAGGAATATCGAGGTTGTTGGCGTACTCAATAAGAACGAACGACGTCTTGCAACCTGGATGTCAGAAATAAGGATCAGGGGCGCATATTAATGGGAGACCAATGAAGACTGACCAGATGTATCTCTCCTAAGCGCAATGTAAGACTCAAGATCAGGAATTACTCCCGCTTGACGATCATGAGCTTGTTCTGTCACGCTTTGGAAAAAAAAGTCAAACGTCTCGATGAAACGTTGTTGCGTTCCGGGAGATGCAGTGCTGATGAGCCGTTTCCAGTAACTGTACAATTGCACGCGTTAACGGGGTTAGGACAGGGACGTTAATGTTCATGACTCACTCTCTCGTCATTTTCCCAACACGCGCAGACTGGAAGTAGCCAGGGTGGTATAGCGAGTTGAGGACAACATCTGCTGTGGTCGTGGTACCACGGTTGTCCATATCATCGGAGAGATTGTCGAGGTGGAAAAGATATGTGAGAAAGTCATTGCAGACTCTCAGCTGCGGATAAGCAGCATTGGGATAGCACATCGCTGTTTGTCAAATTAGAAAAGAAACGAAAGTGGGGGGATAGAAGATGTGAACGAGAACGTACCGGAAAGCAAACCACACTTCAAACCATGATATTGGTCGCGCTTCCTCCCCGTCAAATTGTCGCCTTTGAAAAGCCATTTCTTTGTTTCGGTAGTGATCTGCTTGCGATGCCTGTTGTGGTGCAGGTCGAAGGAACAATGGGAAACGAGATCAGGGAGTATAAATTTGGAGGGCGCTGTAGAAGCCATAGCGAGAGAAAACAGATATTGACAGAAACGAGAAAGATAGCGACAAAGAAAGAGAGGGGGAGTAGGAAGAAAAAAAAGAAGATGGAGAGAACGACGGTGAGGGCCGACAGCATTTTATAGTGAACTGTTGATCGGACAGCTGACTACAAAACTGGAAATGACAATACCGCTTTCGTGATCCCCTTTCGAGGTACACGTCCAAACTGACTTGCGAGATTTCGCTCTGTAGCGCAGCCAGATCCGAAACGATCGTTAACCCCAAGCCCAAGTGAGATATGTCAGCCGTTCAATAGTATGACTCCTTGATTTCACCAAAAAGGAACGGAGAATGGAGGAATAACAGAGTCACCGAGATCTCATCCGCTTCGCACGACATTATCGAAGATTGACCCGTTCTTTGAATCAAATCCGTTTGGCTCAAAGCCCGAAGGTCTGTGTCCGAGCATCATGCCCACCAGGCAATGTTTCGCGGCAAGTTGACTTGTTTCTGGTAGTAAAAGCTGAGCAGTTGCAAAGAACACTGCATGAAACGGGTTCTGGTTGCACTGCAAAGATGGCGCCTTGGATGGAACGTGTATGTATGTAGCCAAAAAACATATGAAAGGAAAAATGATGATAGCGGGAGAGATCAATTGTTTGTCTCCCAAGCCGTAGGCAATTGCCGCACTGCCGGACGATTACTATTTTTGGAGTTAATCTCCGCCGCATTACTCCGGAGCCCCATGCGTCTACGGCCAAAGCTCAGGCAGTGCAGTTACATACACCGTTCCAGTGGTTCACATTGCACTGGACAGGGCTCAGAGTCAAGCACCGACACCCCTTCAATTTCAGACTTGTGTGGAAAAAAGACCTCACCGGTACAGAGCCTGCCGCTCCGCGGTTCCCTCAAAATCGCGCTTTTTTCGGCTTCCTCTATCTTTGTTCGTTACCAAATGCCATACAATGCTCGGGTAGATGCTCAAAGTACCTCGAGAATCCCCAAAAACATCCCTTGCGAATTCAATTCAACGTTTCTATTCGCCTACTTAGCTCGGGATGGTTTGCTCACTCCGGCGAGGCTCCAGACCATGGCCTGCCACTCCTTGACATGTTGGAAAACAGAAGTTATACCAGCCCAGCAACTTTTCCGCTCCGTGCTTTTATCCCGGTGCTATAGCAGGTTTCCGCAGTGAAGAATTTTAGTGGCCAGCCTAGTAAGACGGGCACCGTTCAAAGTGTTAGAGTCCTACCTAATCCTGGCGTTAGGTAATGAGGCAAACGTTGTCCCGTCTGACATACTTGCAAGCAGGCAAAATGGTATTTACTGATATCTGTGTAGCCTCATCATACTGACAGGATACGTTACATACATACCAAGATCCTAGTGGTTTTTCTTCAATCTTCAAATGTACGTATCGCACTCCGTGTTAGTGATCACATCTAATTGTTCGTGCAGTTTGAGCACCCATTTGATGAGGGTAGCATGTGTCGGTATGATGGATATGTGGTAAATGCCTGCCAAAAAGATTGAATTGGACGCCCGTACTGATTCCCGCAAGGTACTGCAAGCTGAATAGTGCTTCAAGTTGATAAAAATAAGCTCGTCTTCATCACTGCTATTATTATCGTCCATGATGACGGTATGCTAGGTTTTGCCGGAAAGCCGTTAGGTATTGCGTATGTACGATTCGATTGCCAATTTGCCGCCGCCGCCGCCGCCTTTATGTCGTAGAGTGCACTGGCAGCAGTTATGAAAAACACACTCTTATGTGGTTATTTTGGTTTCGCCTCGGACATCCCTATTTCAACATCTGGCTGGTACAAGGGAGTACTAAACCAAGCCGGACGTCAAGAGTACTATGATATGTGAAGTATTAGCCAATTCGGACGAGAATGTAGGATACTCACTACTGTACTAGCCATGGGGCCAAACTTTTCTTGCCTAGTTCCGTTGGAAATAATGCGACGCGCGAAGATGATAACGCGCGAAGAAAGAAAAAAAAACATAGTACATACACACATACACACACACTCAAGTTCCCCGTCATACCCTGTTCATTGTCACAAGTCCAGAGCAGTCCTCGATGTACGCTTTGAGGTCACCCTGAGAGATTGTGTAGATTAGAGCACCCGGTGTAGAACATACCTGAGATCTCAAACAGTAACATAGAGATTTATCCAGATATTATCCAACCGGCGGCCCGAAAGGACTCATAATGGAGATGCAATATAGAAACCATTTACGAGGACCTGTACAACACAATTAATTCGCGTGTATTCAAATAAATATCGTTAACTCACGAGTGAAAACACGCAGATACCCCCACTCAGGGTATGTAGTGTAAGACTGGTAAGTACATATACAGGGTTAGTCCACCCCTCCAGATGAGTCCGCGTATGACAGCCTATAGGCGCCCATAAAACACCATTTGTCGATCGTAGATTATCGTTATGACGTCGGGATAATCAAATTCCTCATAGAGTTTAACCGGTTTCCACTTACATACCATTGCCTAACCAGGGCTCGCCCCGTCAACCCTGTGAAGGTAAAACCAGACGTTGAACGTGACCTCCCCTCCCGGTAAAAGTGGACGTACGTGTAGTACATGGAAACCAGCGTAAGCGCAAGCGCCTTGCCGGTGTCGGTTTCAGAGTTCAGAGTTCGGGACAGATTTAGAGCGGGAAGAACTCTGCCCTTTCAGTACATAGTCGGTAATCCATAGATTGGATGGATCCGTGGCCATGGTATGGCCGACACCCACCCCCCGTCCCCACGTACCGGTCGGGACCGTCGCATAGGAGCTGTTTCACTTCTCTTTTTGGTTCGGTTCGATAGGTCGTTCAAAGGGTCATGTCGGGGCGAGGGTGGCTTCGTCTATGAGTACCGAAGATAGGAACCAAAGCTCGATATGCGTACCGCCAACTTGAACATAGTCACGATTGGACCTGAGAAACTGGACGGTCCGTGACGACGAAACAGCGAAAAAAAGCCGGTATGGAAACCCGTGCTGATTTCTATATTGTAGCGGAATTGTTTTCGCGTTCGTTTAGCACGCTATGGAAGTGCGTGGGCAGCTGTGGGCAGCTCCTGTTGACTCCGAGACCCCATTGGCTCTTAGATAGTTGTCAAAGCCAATGCTTCCTGTAGTTCAAAATTAGACAAGGCCCTGAGTGGCACCACCGGGTCAGTGACGCCCGAATTGCATGGAAAAGTGGATGACTCACAGCTCACTTCGTTGACTCTCGATGTGCCCGGGATATCAACGCGATGGGATGCTGATACATCTTCCGACGTTAATGATGTAGATGGACAGGTGCGGGATTGTGTTTAGGAGCGAGAGGTAGCTTGGGAAGTAGTTCAAGTTCAAGTTGGTCGTCATCGAGAGGTATGTGATTGTTGAGGTCAATGGTGTACATCCAAGATGTCTGTTGATTGGCAAAGAAACAGATGCATCAACTTGGAGCGACCGAGTTGTGGTGATTCACGGGGTAAGGTAGGACACGTCATGTAGATCAAAGGTAAGCCACGGCTTGTAAACAAGTTGGCGGAGAAACCTACTTACTGCAAACGACGAAATAACAAGCTGCAGCTTTGCACCCTATTGCAGCATGGTAGTATTAATGAAAGAGGCACCCGAGATGCGATGGTCCGAAGTGATGATGATTCAACCAGTGAGTGATGCGTCCAGCTCTAAGAATATCTCCCAAGTAATCCGGTTTGCAGAAACCGACGCATTACACATCATCGTCATGGAACGGGTCAAGGACCATACTTACCAATGTATGTGGTACTTACTAAACCCATGAAGCGCTGAAGACGGAGTCGGAATCGGGAGCGGGATTACACACAGTCCAGTGGAGTGCATTGCCTGCGCCGCGGCGCCTACCCTACCCTACGATGTTTCCGAGAATCCGAGAAAGAAAGTGTTGTGCCAGAGGGAGAAAACAAGTTAGATGCGAGGACTTCGTCGCTGATCCGGGAGTTAGCATCGTTCGTTGTACAGCATAGGATTGAATACAAGGTCTTCGGATGTAAGGATCTGGCTTTGTATTAGACACCTAGACATGAGATATGGTCGGAGTGGACAAAGAGAATTGAGAATTCAATGAGAAATGTATGAATTTGAATACTGAATACGTTCGGAGATGTCGATGACGGTCAAAGCTAAGGCTATACAACATTGGTCACGTGCTTTTCTTTGACCCTAACCTTTGTGACTGCGCAATACCGGCAATGGGCCGTGCCGAAACACGGCTTCTACATTGTATCCCAAATTGGCAGTGTCTCCTCGTCCCGGCTGCGTCTCAACTTGACATTCCAACTTTCTGACTCTCTACTCTTGTGTCTTGTGTAAGCTACAAAGCTTTGGTTTCTTTCCTTCAAAGAGGTAATCAACAATGTCTAAAAACGATGTCATACTCATATTCGCGAAATTGTAGTTCTACTGAGGCTGGACCTAGATAACATACGCTCATAATGAGCACGCCAAAATCCAATCGAATTTCGTCGGTGCCTCATCGTTCTTTCGGGGCAGATGAATCTGCGCTAGATGATAACGATGCCACGCCAACTAGGTCTGCGATGCGCAAGGCAATTGGACGTATATCATTTGGGAACGGTATACGCCGACCGAGTTTTCTGACAAGAGGGAGGAACAGTGGTGATACGGAGACGGGGGCGGAGAATGGGCCGTTGTCACCTGTAGAACGCGCGCCGATTCCGAGTGTAGTGCAATCTGCTGGAGAAGCTTATGTGACGCCGTTACCGGTGTTGTCGATGATTGTGCTTTCTATTGTGAGGTTTTTGATGTTTTTTTTGGAGCTGAAATGTGGCTGATTTTTGGATTGGAGACTATGTTGGGCGAGTTTTTATCTGCGAATGTGTCGACTCCGTTTCTTTTGTTTATGGTGAAAGGTGGGCCGTGATTCGGTCTTATCGTCGTGGTGCGCGTAACTCAAGGCGGTTTGTAGGTTTCGGAAAGATTACTGATGAGGCTGAAATCGCGTTTTGGACTGGTGTTCTTGGTGTGTTTTTGTTCTGTTGTTGTGATATTTCTCATCTAACTTGGTGTTCTAGTGGCAACGTTTTTCTTGACCCAATTCCTCACATCATTGCTTTGGGTATGTCTCTGCGCATAAATGCAGTTGTCTTTCCGCTCAATGTGTACAACAGGCTACGGTTGCCGACAAACATGGCCGTAGAGCAGTGCTTGTTATATCTCTGTTTGGAAGTGCAGTCACTTGTGCTATCTTTGGTACATCGACTAGTTTGCAGCAGGCTATCTGCGTTCGACTGTTACAGGGTATCTTTGCTGGGGCTGTGGGCGTGGCGCGAGGGTCAGTAGCGTTTGTGACGGACGCTACCAATGAGGGAAGGGCGTATGCTATCCTTGGGTAGGTGTCCTTTGCGTCACCGTCCGCTATGCATGCTGAGCGTTTTGCAGCTTCTGTTGGGGTTTTGGTGGTGTCGCTGGTGCTATTATAGGAGGAACATGTAGGTTCTGTTTCAGCGCCTTTTGGTAAATCACTAACTTTTACCCTAGTCGAACGCCCTGTAGACAAGTGGCCTGATGTTTTTGGAAAATTCCCCTTGCTTGTTGAATTCCCTTATCTACTTCCGTGTGTGATGGCTGCTTCAATCACCTTCCTTGGTATGCTGTTCTCCTGTCTTTGCGATGCTTCTGCTCATGGCCTCTAGGTTCGGTACTGGGATGTTTCCTTTCGCGTGATGGAGGTCCTCGTGAAGGTGCTATTCAGCTTCCACCAGAAAAGATTGACGAACATCCACCGATACCTGAAGAGGAGGAATCTGTACCTCCAAGCCCGATCTTCGATGATGATGAGACGGCGCAACGCAACACACTTACCGGATCGATCCGAAGGTCAATTGGAAAAAAGCTTTCTGGATATTTCGCTAGCCGCGTTCCGGATACGCGAACTGCGCCGGACGCACCACAAAGTGTCATGCGCCTTGCTTCGGCACCTCAAATGGACAGGGCTCGTACGGTGTCAGCTTCCAGGGCAAGCCAATTCAATGGCTCGGCTTATGGGGATGGAAG